>CAUYQG010148540.1:0-12750 GCA_963574415.1 Tarsius wallacei
TTTTTTTGAGTCAGAGTCTCACTCTGTGGCCCAGGTTGGAGAGCAGTGGCATGCTCCCGGCTACTGCAACCTCGACCTGCTGGGCTCAGGTGATCCTTCCACTTAAGCCTCCCGAGTAGCTGGAACTACAGGTGTGTGCCACCATGCCAGGCTAATTTTTTAACTTATTGTAGAGGCAAGGTCTTGCCAAGTTGCCCAGGATGGTCTCAAGCCCAACCCCTGGGCTCAGGCAATCCTCTCACCTCTGGCTCCGAAAGTGCTGGTACTACAGGCATGAACCACCACACCTGGGTTCCACGGCACTTTATTAAGGGGTTTTATGGCCAAAGTAGTTGATTAGTAACACCTGCTTTTAAAAATGTCCAGGCTGAAACTACCACAGCTAGGCAGTAGGTCCAGGACTCTATGACTGTGATTACCCATTTTTCCTATGGTGAGTGCAGAACAGAACAGTTTTCTGCAAGAAATCTTGACCTCACTAGTAGGGCCTCACAGGGCCCACTGCTGAGTAGGAGCACACGGTCTTCCCCTTAGGAGCATGTGTGCCCTCGCTGGACAACCCAGCTTCCAGAAGCAGCTGACATCCTTCCTTCCAGTCTGGCTGATTGCTAAGGTTGATGGGTGTGTGCATATTACATGTACCCTGCCGCACAGAATATTTGCACTTCAGGAGCTCATTTGGAAAGATAGGCTAACACACTGCCACACACAGCAAAACTTGCACTTCCAGAAAGAATGTCTCCAGGAGTCTTGCCTGGAGATGTGTGGTCCAGGAAGCTCTTTTGACACTCTCAGTGACCCCCTGAATGAAGTCAGATCACTGGAGTCAGTGACACCTAGATGGGCATTGTAGGGGCACACATCATCCCCTGCAGGTCAGTAGAGAGCCATGGGTGGGACAGGGATGTTACACAGACCTGAGTAGCCTATGGCACTTCCTGTGAGAAGCTGGAAACCTACTTCATAGTGTAGTGTGAGAGTTAAATGAGTGAAGCATTTATGTGAGGCATTTATACAAGTGCCATGGAGGCGTTAGACCTTATTAGCTGTCTTTTTTACCTCTTCACATATTTCTTAGCCATTTGTATCTCATCTCTGCTTTGCATATTCATCTCCTTTGCCTTTGTGATTTTTTCGTATTAACTTATAAAAACAATTTACATATAGTAAGTCTCCACATATGGACAAGTTCCATTCCAAGAGTGTGTTTGTAAGTCCAATTTGTTCATAAGTCCAACAAAGTTAGCTTAGGTACCCAACTAACACAATCAACTATTTAGTACTGTACTGTAATAGGTTTATAATGCTTTTCGCACAATACATGAAAACACACACAAAACATAAAGAAAACATTTTTAAATTTTACAGTACAGTACCTTGAAAAGTACAGTCGTACAGTACAACAACTGGCATACAGGGGCTGGCAACAAGTGAATAGGCAAGAAGAGTTACTGACTGGAGGAGGGAGAGAAGTTGGGAGATGGAAGTGCTGAAGGATCATCAGCAATAGGAGACTGGGCATGCAAATGCATGTTCACATCTTTGAAAGTTCACAACTTGAAGGTTCATATGTAGGGGACTTACTGTATTTACAGTGTTCATTTTTGTTGAAACTCTGCAGTTTGGAACTCAAATTATTTTTATTATGTTACTGATTTTCAGATTGTTCTATATCTTATAACAGCTTTATTGAGATATAATTTACATACCATAACATTTGTCCCTCTAAAGTGTACAAGTTAGTAGACTTTAGTACATCTGTATAGTTATGTAAACATTGCTGCTACCTAATTTCAGAACATTTCAACCCCCTTCAAGAAACTCATACCCATTAGCAGTCACCACCCACTTCTATTCTTTCCTCTCCCCAGCTCCTGACAGCTACTAATCTACTTTTTGTCTCAATGGATTTGCCTATTCTGGACATTTTATGTAAATGGAATCATACACTATGTGGTCTTTTGTGACTGGCTTCTTTCACTTAGCATATTATTTCTGAGGTCTATTCATGTTGTAGCATGTGTCAGTACTTGGTACATTTTTATTGTCACATAATATTCCATTGTATGGATACACCACAAAATTTTAATACATTTATCACTTGATAAATCTTTGGATTATTTCCACCTTTTGGCTATTGTGAATAATGCTGCTATAAGTAGTTATGTACAATTTTTTGTATGGACATATGTATTTACATTTCTCATGGTTATATACCTAGGAGTGGAATTACTGCACCATATGGTAACTTTATATGTACCTTTCTGAGGAACAGCAAACTGTTTTGCAAAGAGGCTGTATCATTTTACATTCCTACCAGCAATGTACAAGGGCTCCAATTTCTCTGCATTCTCCCCAACACTTGTCATTTTCTGTCTTTTTTATTATAGTTAATCTAGTGAGTGTAACTGTTATCATTGTGGTTTTGGTTTGTATTTACCTGATAATTAATGATGCCTATCAAATATTTTACCTAATTTTTAATTTTTTTATTCTTGAGTGGTATGTGTTCTTAATACATTATAAATACAAGTTCCTTATCAGGTCTCACTCTGTTGCCCAGGCTGGAATGCAGTGGCACAGTCATAGCACACTACAACCCCAGACTCTTGGGCTCAAGCAATTCTCCTGCCTCAATCTCCTATGTGTCTGGGACTACAGGTACGTGCCACAACACCCGGCTAATTTGTGTTATTCTTTGTAGAGATGGGATTTTGCTATGTTGCCCAGGCTAGTCTTGAACTCTTGGCCACAAGTAATCCTCCTGTCTCAGCCTCCCAAATGCTGTCTCAGCCTCCTAGGATTGCAGGTATGAGCTACTGTACCCGCCAGAAGTTTTAAACTTTGATAAAGTCCAATTTGTCTATTTTCTCTTTTGCTTTTATGCTTTGTTATTACATGTAAGAATTATTTGCCAACTATAAGGTCATGCAGATTTATTCCTGCATTTTCTTCTCAGAGTTTTATAGTTTCAGCTCTTACATTTAGGTATTTGATCTACTTTGAGTTCATTTTTGTGTATGGTATGAGGTAAAGATCCAACTTCATTTCTTTACATGTGGATATCCAAGTCTCTCAGCACCTTTGTTAAAAATATTTCTCTTTCCCCATTGAATTGTTTTGGCATCCTTGTTGAAGATCATTTGACCATAAATATGAAGGCTTATTTCTGAACTCTAGGTTATATTCCACTGAACTATATGTCTAGCTTTATGCCTGTATGACACTATCTTAATCACTATAGCTTTGTAGTAAATTTTGAAGTCAGGATGTGTAAGGCCTCCAACTTTATTTTTCTCTTTCAAGATTGTTTTACCTATTCAATGTCCCTTTCATTCCGTATACACTTTAGCTTGTCACATCTGGGGAAAAAAAGCCATTTGGATTCTGATAGGGATTACATTGAATCTGTAAGTCAATTTGGAGATTAAATTTAAAATATTATGTTTTCCATTTTATGAACATATATTTAGGTTTTCTTTAATTTCTGTTAACAATGTTTTGTAGTTTTCAGAGTGTAAGTCTTGCACTTCTTTTATAAATTTTAGTCCTAAGTGTTTATTCTTTTTGATGTTATTATAAATTTAATTGTTTTTAAAATTTCATATCAGATTGTTCATTGCTGGTGTATAAAAGTACACTTTTTTGGACATTGGTCTTGTATCCTATAACTTTTGTTAATTTGTTTGTTATTTTAATTAGGTTTTAGTAGATTCATTAAGATTATGTTATCTGCAAATAGAGATAAATATTTACTTCTTACATTGATTGATTATTGGATATTCAACAGACTTTGTAATTCAGGGATAAATCCCATTTGTTCATAGTGTTTAATTCTTTTATATGTTACTGAATACAGTTTTTCTTTTCTTATAATGTCGTTCTCTGGTTACTGGATACAGTTTTTCTTTTCTTATAATGTCGTTCTCTGATTTTGCTATCATGGTAATACTTCATATAATGAATTGGGAAGTATTTCCTTTTTGTATAAGGGTTCTCCAGAGAAACAATTGGAGATGATAGATAGATAGATAGATAGATAGATAGATAGATAGATAGATAGATAAGGAATCAGCTCATGAGATTATGGAGCATAATGAGTTCAAGTCTGCAAAGCTAATGTCTCAATTTGAACTCTAAGGTCAGCAGGCTGCTGTAGAACCAAAAAGAGCCAATGTCCTAGTTCAAAGACCATCAGGCAGGAAAATTATCTGCAACTCAGGTGAGTGTCCACTTTTTCTATTCAGGCCTTCAATTATTGGATGAGTCTCATCCGCATTATGGAAGACATCTGCTTTACTCAGTCTATTTAAATGTTCATCTCATTCTGAAACACCCTTACAAAAATACCTAGAATAGTGTTTGAGCTAACATCTGGGCAACCCATGGCCCAAACAAGTTAACCATCACAAGTCCACCCCTTGTCAACTTGGCACCCATATTTGTCTCCTTAAACTGTACTTACTCTCCAAATAAAGGCAATAACAAGGTCATAGTACCACCTGACATAATACAACTATCCTGCACACAACCAAAACTGCATTAACACTTTCTCCAGAAAAGGTGGCAAAGTCCTTGAGTCCTCTTCTGCTATCTTGTAGCTTTGATATTATGATGTAAAGTTAACAATACTTAGATACTATGATACGTAAATCTCCCTCTGCCTCTGTCTTATAAGGACACTCATCATTGGATTTAGGATGCACCCAAATAACCCAGGGTGATCTCTTTATCTCAAGATCACTAACTTAATCACATGTGCAAAAACATTTTTTTCCAAAGAAGCAAATATTAGCAGGTTCCAGAATTTAGAACATGGCCATATATTTTTAGTGACTGACAACCATTCAGCTCACTAGAGTGGATATAGCGGGTGGAAGGAATGGGGTGAGGACCAAGGGGCAGAGACAGCACTCTCATGACTTGTTTTTCTCAGACATCACCATCACTTCACAAACGTTCATTGAGTGTTCACTATGTGCCAAACCCCATCCTAAGCCTTTTGTGTACATTATCTTGTTCAAGTAGCCCATCACTCTGAGCTGTTACTATTATTACTGCCATCTATACTGCCGTTTGCCATTGAGGAAGTTGTGGCAAACTTAGCTGTGTGCCCACACTCACACAGCTAAGAAGTGGTAGTGCCTACTTTACTAGCTGTCTGACTTCAGTGCCAGTATCCCGAACCACAATCCTCAGCTTCCCCCTCAGACAAGCCTGGGAATTGGGATTTAAGGAGCTTCAGTAGTATTAGAAGCATCCTAATATAGCTGTTGGGACTCCGACTCTGAGGTCAAATTGACTTGGGTTTCAATTCTATCCCTGTCCTTTATTACCTGTGTCCTCCCTAAACTTTTGTTTGCCCTGTGATGAACTGGGGAGAGACCATTCCTTCATTCATTCATTCATTGTCCATTTGGGTCAGGAAAGTGACACTTACCTGTCAAAGTGCTGTGCAGATTGAATGAACGAATGTATACAAATCTCTGGGCATGTACTAACATGCTTGGCAAAGAGTGGCTATTATCATTGTTGTGTAATTGCAGTTTTGAGAGACAGAGAGAGAGACAGAGAGACAAAGACAAAGGGGGGAAATGACCAAGAGGAGTTACTTTCAGAGTGAAACCGAGATGACTTTCCCAAGACCTAGGATGATTCAAATGCCAGAGAGGTGATGGCACAGGCAGGCAAAAACTAAGATCCTTGGCTGGCCAAGTCTTGGAAAAATTTCTCAGAGAAAGGCCATATGTTCTTACCTCAGCCTGAATTTACATGAAATGGACACACGAGGGCATGTGCCTCTCACAACAGGCCGCCTCAGAGACTTCCAGAGAAGGCCCAAGCTCCTGCTCTCTTGTTTCTACCTCTGGGCAGCAGGCTCAGGCCCTGTGACTGCAAAGGAGGCTGAGGGAGGGAGGAGGTGTAGGAAATTAACAGGATCCTCTCAGGGACATGGAAGAGCAAATCCCTTGTGTTGACACATGGGAGAGTGAAAGGGGAGGCAGAACAGGCCCAGCAGATGTGGGGGTGGAGATGAAGGAGAAAAGAAGTCACAATGCAGGGGATTGAAATGACCGCTTAGCCTGGGGACCAAGCAGGTATACAGCATCAGTATACTACTACCACTACTACTACTACTACTACTACTACTACTACTACTATTACAAGACACACACAAAAAGGAAATACGAGTTAGTCCCAGATTTAGAGAGCAGAGACTGAGTGAGGTGTAGTAATGCACAGCCAGGGGAATTTGGGGTCATATAAGATTGCAGTCTTCATGTTACGATCATAAAAAATAACGACAGTGAAACCTCATGTCTTTATAGGGTCACTATGTGGAAAAAGCTGAGCTGATATCTCCACCAAGAAAGGTCCAATGAAACTAAGCCAGTCTTGAGGTTAGGAATCTCAGACAACCTCTAAAGCCTCAGAATTAAGAAAACACAAGGAATGGTAGCAAGACGCACCAGCTTTGAAGTCAGGTACATTCATTACACACTTGCTGGCAGTGTGACCTTGGGCTAGTTACATAAACTCTCTGAGTTTGCCTCATCATTCAAATGGAAATAATAATAGTATTACCAGGTGAGGGTTAAGTAAGATACTACTTACTTATAGAAGTGGTTATAGAAGTGTCTGGCACACAGCAGTTTCCTCAAAAATGCTGGTTCTATAGCTATCCATAAGGGAGTCTTAAGAACCTTCTTCAGTGGAAAAATTTGGGGACTTTGAAGCAGGTTGACCCACTTGGGGGCAGTACCCTACTGGAGATTAAACCTATGTAGGTTTGGACATGGGTTAGGTAATCTTTAAGGAAGCTTCTATCTCTGAGATTTTTTTTTATGATCAGTCATCAAATATCTAGTGTGTACCACATAACATATGCAAGACATTGTAGGAGATATATAAAGATATTCAGATCTCATAATTCAGATCTCAACTTTATTCCACCTCCTCAGGGAACCTTCTCCAACAACCCAGGCTAAATTAGTGCCACTTTCCCAACCCTAGATATTGTTTTATTTTCTTCATAACATTCATCACAGTCTAAAATTGCCATTTTCTTTACATATTTACTCTCTGGTACACACACACACATGCACACAGCTCAGTAAAATTTGTCAAAATGAAGTATGTATAAGAAATAGATCCTGGCATCAAATAGTTTATCATCCAGTTGGAGATATGAGATACGTGTGAGTGTAGTTAGGAGCTCATGTGTCAAGGTCAGGAACTCACTTTCAGCCAAGAGGTGTGAGTTCTAGGAGTTGCTGGATCTTAAGTGAGACTTTGAAGGATGAATGGCATTTGGAAAGGTGGAGATAAGTGAGGGGAAGGGAGTGAGTGAATGACAACAGCAACAGTAGATCTTACTGTTTGAACACCAGCATGTTGCCAAGCGTGTTTCTCAGCCCTATGATCCAGCAGTGAAAATGCCAGAGAAGGTCCTAACTGTAGAATGGCACTCATGATCCAGTAAGAGAAAATAAGAAAGAAAGGAGTCAGTGATGAGGACACTTTCACATAGTAATAAATATTCTGGAGAGAATGGTGCAGGATAAAGGAATAGAAAGTGATGAAGACAGAGGCAGACAGGGTTCCTTTAGAGACAAGCATAGGAGGTCTTGAAAAAACTTGTCTGAGCTGAGATCAGAATGATAAATGGAACCGGGCACCATCACAAGTTCACCCTTCTACACCACAAGGCTAAAAACACCTACATCCAGCCCTAGCCAATTCGTTTTTTTTTTTTCCTCATCCTTCTCTAATCTTTCCCCAGATTCTTTCTTTTCTTCTTGCCACTCTGCTCCTTTTACAGTAAATCAGTCCAGCCTTTCAAGGCCCCTTTCAATTTTTCTTCAGTTGTTACCTGTTCAACAAACCAGAAGGCCCCAAATCAAGCAAGAAAACACAGGAAGCTTCTTAGAAAAAAAGAAGAGAATGTAGGGAAGACAGTGATTTCTCACATCTCATTTGTCCCTGTCACATTGGTGAAGTTGAAATAAAAATAGTAACCTGACTGGCATGTTTTGAGATCAGGTACCCTTATTGATGTTATGCTCCCCTACCTCCCATGGCAGTTTCCAGATACTGCCAATTCCTTTCTTATAGTATTATGGTAAATGTTCAGGGTCCACTTATGAGTGAGAACATGTGGTACTCAGTTCTTTGTTTCTGTAATAGATCACTGAGTATTATAGACTCTAAATCCATCCAAGTTGCTGCGAAATCCATATATTTGTCCTTCATTATGGGAGTAAAATATTCCATCGTGTATAGGTACCACTTTATTTTTTATCCAGTCCAGTTTCGATGGGCAGCATGGTTGGTTCCATTTTTATGCTATTGTGAATAGTGCTGCCATAAACACACGTGTGCGGGTATCTTTTTTGTAGAATGATTTGAGTTCCTCTGGGTATATTCACAGTAGGGGGATTGCTGGGTTATATGGAAAGTCAATTTCTAGTTCTTCTAGAAATTGCCACACTGTTTTCCAAAGAGGTTGAACTAGTTTGTCTTTGCACCAACAGTGTAGAAGCATTCCCTTTTCTCCACATCCTTGCCAGCATCTGTTGTTGTTTATGAATGATGGCCATTCTTACCGGGATTAGTTGATATCTCAATGTGGTTTTGATTTGCATTTCTCTGATGATGAGTGAGGCTGAGCTGTTTTTCATATGCCTGTTGGCTGCCCATATGTCTTTTTTTGAGAAGTGTCAATTCACGTCTTTTGCTCACTTTTTAATGGGGTTGTTTGTTTATTTGTTTGTTTTCCCTTTTGGCATGTTTGAGTCCCTTGTAGAACCTGGATGTTAAGCCTTTGTCAGATATGCAGTTGGCAAATATTTTTTCCCATTCTGTGGGCTGTCTCCCTGCTCTCTTGATGGTTTCTTTTGCTTTGTAGCAGCTTTTCAGTTTAATGAGGTCCCACTTGTCTATCTTACCTTTTATGGCATGGACATCTGGGGTTTTGATCAGGAATTGGTTGCCTATTCTAATTCCCATAAGGGTGTCTCCTGCTTTTTCTAAGATTCTATGTTCATCGGGGATATTGGCTTGTAGTTCTCCTTTTTTGTTGGCTCTTTACCCAGTTTGGGTATCTGTGTGATGTTAACTTCGTAAAATGATTTGGGGAGAATTCCATCTTTCTCAATTGCCTGGAATTCTTTCAATAAGATTGGTATCAGTTCCTCCTTGTATGTTTTGTAGAATTCTGCAGGAAAGCCATCTGGTCCAGGGTTTTTTAAAATTTTTTTATTTTTATTTTTTTGTAGGTAGTTTTCTTATGACACAGTCAATTTCCTGTGTTGCTATTGGTCTATTTAGTGTCTCAAAGTCTTCTTGTTTCAACCTTGTGTGATGTCAGAAAAGTCCTCCTTTTCATTTAGGTTACTGAGTTTGTTTCCATACAGATGTGCATAGTACTCTCTAATAACCTTTTGTATTTCTTCGGGGTCAGTTGTGATTTGATCTTTTGTGTTTCTGATTGTGTTTGTTTGGACTTTTTTCTCTTTTTCTTGGTCATTCTGGCTAGGGGTCCATCAATCTTGTTTATCCTTTCAAAGAACCAGCTTTTTGTTTTGTTGATTTTTTTCTATGATATTTTTGCTTTCTATATCCCATATTTGGGCTTTCACTTTGATGATCTAGATTCTTCTGCTAAGGTTAGGGCTTTGGTGGTCCTGTCTTTCCAGCTCTGTTAGGTGATTTGTTAGGCTGTTAACTTGTGATCTTTCCATGTTCTTGATGTGTGTTCATAGAGATATAAACTCCCCTCTTAGAACTGTTTCATGGCATCCCAGAGGTTTTGGTAAGATGTTTCTTCATTTTCATTTGTTCCCAGGAATCTTTTAATTTCTGTGTTGACCCAGGAGTCGTTCAGCATCATGCTGTTTAGTGTTCAGGTCTTTGTGGGTTTTGGGGGAATTTTGTTTGTGTTGATATTTATTTTTATTCTGCTGTGGTCTGAGAAGGTGCATGGCAGTATTTTGATCTCATGAAATTTGTTTATGTTTGATTTATGGCTGAGGATGTGATCAATCTTGGAGTAGATTCCATGTGGTGATGAGTAGAATGTATATTCTGTGGTTGTTAGGTGGAGTGTTCTGTAGGTATTTATTAAGTCCATTTGGCCAAGCATCAAGTTGAGCTTCTGGATCTCTTTGTTGATTTTGTGCCTCAATGATCTATCTAGGGTTGTTAGTGGGGTATTTAAGTCCCCAGCTATGATAGTGTTAGAGTCAATATCTTTTTTTAGTTTACTTAGTAGTTGCTTTATAAATGCTTGTTCTCCTGTGTTGGGTGCATACATGTTTAGGATGGATATTTCTTGTTTGGTAGATTGGACCTTTTATCATTGAACCTTTTATCATTATGTAGTATCCTTCCATATCTTTTTAAATTTTTGATAGCTTAAAGGTTGCTTTGTCTGATATTAAGAGCGCGACTCTTGCTTCCTTTTGTGGTCTATTCACCTGGAAATTCATTTTCCATCCTCTAACTTTGAGGCTGTGTGCATCCCTTGTGGTGAGATGAGTTTCCTGGATGCAGCAAGTTATTGGGTCCTCTTTTTAAAAATCCAGTTTGCCTTTCTGTGTCTTTTCAATGGTGCATTTAGTCCATTCATATTCAAGCTTATTATTGAAATGTGAGTGTTTATCCCCATCATGAGGCTCTTATAAGGTTTTTTCTTTGTTTTCTTTTAACTTTTGTGTTGATGGATGGGTGTATTTTCAAGTTTGCCATTGTGATGTATTGTCTGTTGAGTCTGTGTCCTTCTGTTCTCTTGGAAGTGTATGATCATTCTCTTTTTTCTTTCTTCTGTGCTTAATACCTTTTTATTTGTCTCCTGTGGAACTGGTCTGGAACCTGCATAATCTCTTAGAGATCGGATGTCTGGGAAGGATTTTAATTCTCCATCACTGATGAAGCTGAGCCTTGGCTAGGCAGGAAATTCTTGACTGAAATTGTTTATCTTTGAAGACTTTGAAAATTGGACTCTAGTATCTTCTAGTTTGTAGTGTTTCTGCCAATAAGTCTGCTGCTATTCTATTTGGTCTTCCCCAGTAGGTAGTTTGACCTTTCTCTCTTGCTGCCTTTAGGATTTTTTTCTTTTGTACCTAATTTGTGTAGGCAAATTACTACATGTCCAGGGGTTGGCCTTCTCATTTGATGTCTTGTGGAAGTTCTCTGTATCTCTTGTGTTTGGATGATCACATCTCTGGTGAGATGGGGAAAGTTTTCTTGAATAACCTCCTAGAATATTTGCTCCAAGGTATTTTCCATTTCCCTTTCTTCTTCTGGGATACCAATCAGGTGTAGGTTTACCCTCTTGATATAATTGCACATCTCTTGGAGACTTTGTGCTTTCTTTCTGAGTTTTCTCTCTGTGTTTTTTACAGATTGGATTAATTCCATGTTTTGGTCTTCCAATTCTGAGATTCTTTCTTCTGCTTGATTAATTCTGCTTTTCATGCTTCTGCTTGATTAATTCTGCTTTTCATGCTTGTCATCTTGTTATTTATTTCCTGATTGAAGTTTTTTACGGCCAAAATCTCTGAGTCTTATTCACTCTTTCCATCCATTCCCTATTCCCTGTTGTATTCTTGGGCCAGTGGTGACTTCCGTTATTTGGGCTCTGAAGTCTGAGTTTTCAGGCGTTATCTCTTTGGGAATTACCTGTGTTCTTCCATTGATTTTTCCTCATTTGTGACTGATCTCTTTCTTTTCTCTTTGGTTCCATTATTCAGTGGCAGTGGGAGGGGCTTTCACTTCTGATGTTTGCTCAGCCCTCTATTCTCCCCATATCAGGGATCTGAATTTGTTCTATTTTGAAACAGAGCTGAGTGGGGTAAACTTTACTGTCTCTTGTAGTTTTGTGAATCGAATAAGGTGGAGGATAGGGAGCTAGGATTCAGAAACTACTTTCAAATCACAATGGGTATGGGGTATGGGTTCCCTGAGACCCACTCCCCCACCACCACTCTATATGATGATGCAATGGGTGCATGTGTGTACCCCCTGAGTCCAAGATAAAGTAACAGCAATGAGGGGAACAGAGAAAAGTAGAATGAAATAGAATGGGCAAAAAATTTTTTAAAGATAAAAATAAATAAAAATGCAGAAACCAAAGCAAAAACAATTAAATACACACACACACACACACACACACACACACACACACATGCATGTGCGCAACACAAAATGAAAGTAGAAAAAAAAGAAAAGAGAGAAAAAAGAAAAAAGGGGAATACAAATTGAACCCTCACACATACATTCACACACACATTAAACTAAAAAAAGTGAAGGAAAAAATTGAACACTCAGTCATTCATGTACACACATAAACAGAAAACAAAAAACAGAAGAAGAAAGAAAAAAGAAAAAGAAAAAGGGTGGGGGGATGCCAATAGAACCCTCACATACACATTCACACACAAAGAAAAAAAGCCTGTCTTCTTGTAGCAGGTTCTATAATTGTTCCTCTCAGCTGCTCACAGGTAAGCTCCTCTGCTGTCTCCTGCTGGCCTGCAGCCTCATTCACAATCTCCCCAGTGCCAGACCCAGAGAAGGAGGAGGGGGTGGTAGGGGTGGGTGGGGCTTCAGTCCTCCCCTCCCACTCTCATATGGTCAGGGGGATCCCCTCTGGTGGGGAGGTGTGGGATTGTCTCCTCCCCAAGTACTGGTGCAAGGACGTCCCAACCCAGCTTATCCTAGAGTAGCGTCCTCCTTGTGGCTGATGTCCAG
>CAUYQG010148541.1:0-55190 GCA_963574415.1 Tarsius wallacei
AATATACCCTGAAGAACTCAAATCACTCTATAAAAAAGATACCTGCACACGTATGTTTATCACAGCATTGTTCACAATAGCAAGAACCTGGAAGCAACCATGCTGTCCATCAAAAGAGAACTGGATTAAAAAAATGTGGTACATATACATGATGGAATACTATGCAGCCATAAAAAAGAACAAAATCTTGAATTTCGCAATAACCTGGATGGAACTAGAGTCTATAATACTGAGTGACCTCTCACAGAAACAACGATCTCAGTATCACATGTTCTCACTCATATAGTGGACCTTGAACATCCATCGTAATACTATAAGAAAAGGACGGCCAGGCTCGGTGGCTGACCCTGTAATCCCGTGCCTTTGGGAGGCTGAGGTGAGTGGATTGCCTGAGCCCGCGGGTTCGAGACCCGCCTGGGCAACTTGGCGTAGACCTAATCTCTCAATAAATCAAAAAATAGCCGGGCATGGTAGCACACACCTGTAGTTCCAGCTACTTGGAAGGCTGAGGCGGAAGGATCGCTGGAGCCCAACAGGTCGAGGCTGCGGCCACTGCACTCCAGTCTGGGCGACAGTGAGGCTCCAACTCACAAAAAGTAAAGAAAAGAAAAGAAAAGGACTGACAGTGGTGGGAAACTATGGGGGGGAGGGGAAGGAAGGTGGGATTAACGGTAGCAATATCTGTCTGGGGGCAGGGAAACACCCCTTATCAACAAGGGTGCCTGAACGAAGCATATTTGTATACCTAACCCTTAACTGTACTCCACAATATCAAAATTAAAAATATTGATATAAAAAAATATATATATATACATTTTTGACTAGGCTCAATGTCTCAGTCTGTAATCCCAGCACTTTGGGAGGCCGAGGCGAGTGGATTGCCTGAGCTCGAGGGTTCAAGACCAGCCTGGGCAACTTGGCGAGACCTCATCTCTACAATAAAAAAAATTTAAAAATTAGCCAGGTGTGGTGGCGTGCACCTGTAGGTCGGCTACTTGGAAGGATGAGCCAGAGGGATCGCCAGAGCTCAGCAGGTCGACAATGGGGTGGCCGTGAGTATGCCATTTCACTCCAGCCTGGGTGACAGAGTAAGACTACAACTCAAAAAAAAAATTACACACACACACACATACACATACACCTTTTTTGGCACCTCTGGTATTGTTATAAATTAAATGGACCATATTTTTTCCTTTCTTGTACTAGCCTCTTCTGATTTTAGATTATGCTAGCCTCTTAAAAAGAGCTGAGTCTTCTTCCCGCTTTTTCTGTTCTCTGGGACAGATTGTCTAAGACAGGGGTTTACATGTTCCTAAGTGTCCTGGAAAATTTTTTCTGGTCTCAGTGGTGTTTTTTACAAAAAAAGTTTTATTACTAATTTAATACTTTTAATAGTTGCAGGTTCTATTTAGTGTTTCCAATTCTTTGATCCATTTTGATAATTTATGTATTTTGGAAAATTATACTGTTTAAATGTAGTTGCCTAGTTTATTACTTATTGTATTTGCTTATGCGTTTATATGAGATTTGACAATTAAGTTTGTGAACTCATCCTGGAAACAGTGCTACATACCTCACTGCTGAATATCATTATGGTCACCTTCAAAGTACTCCCCTTGAGAAGCATGCACTGATGCACCACCCATCAAAGCAATTTTGGCATTCTTTTTTCTGGAATGGCCATCAGAGCTGTTGTCATGAGAATGCTGGAGTTATTAGAGCAACGAACAAACATTAAATTTCTTGTTAAATTTTGTTAAGAGTGGAAGTGAAATCAGGGACATGTTATTCCAAGTTTATAGGGATAATGCCATGAAGAAAACAGCTGTGTACACATGGGTGAAACTTTTTTTTGAGGGGAGAGGAAGCGTCACCGATGAAGAGCAGTCAGGACAGCCAGTAACGAGCAGAAGTGATAAAAACATCGCAAAAGTTTCATTGAATTGTGCATCAAAATCGTCAGCTGACAGTGAGAAGCATAGCACACCAAATAAACATTAATAGAGAAACAGGAAAATCTTAAATGAAAAACCTTGGCATGAGAAAGGTGTGTGCAAAAATGGTCCTGAAGAAACTCTTGCATCACGACAACATACCAACTGTCACAGCACTGTCTGTGAGGGAGTTTTTAGCCAGTAAACAAAGACCTATATTGGAACACCTTCCCTACTCATCTGATCTGGCCCCTATTGACTTTTTTCTTTACCTGAAAATAAAGGAAATATTGAAAAGGTGTTGATGACATTCAGGACATCAAGGGTAATAGGACAGTACCTGATGGCCAGTCCAGAAAAAGAGTTCCAAAATTGCTTTGACGGATGGACTAGGTGCTGGCATCAGTGCATAACTTCCCAAGGGGAGTACTTAGAAGGTGACCATAGTGATATTCAGCAATGAGGTGTGTAGCACTTTTTCTAGGAAGAGTTTGCAAACTTAATTATCAGAACATTTCTAACATTGTTTATTTATGCCTTTCCTCTTAAAACTTGACCAATTAATAAGAAATTTGTCTATAGTTCATTTCAAATGTGTCTATAATTTATTGTCTAACTTTTAATTGTATATTTCTTACTATATATTTTCCATCTCATTAAACACCAATTTTCCTTTTAGTGTTTTATATATTCTACTTTGTTTCCTTCTTTCCCAAATCTTACTGATATTATTTTTTGCACTTCTTGAATTAAATGATAGATCATCAATTTCAGTCTCTTTGTCCTGACATAAACATTTAAGACTGTGTATTTTACTAAAAATAATAATGTAGGTGCATCCATGAATACTTGATACATTTATACTGTGCTTGTCAGATAAGTTTTAATTATCTAATAATTTTAATTGTGAATTTTTCTTTAACCCATGAATTATTTTGGGCTATGTGGGACTTTTTTTAGTTTTGATGGGGGCAGGGGATAAATTTATTTATTTATTTGAGATGATGTCTCACTGTTTCCCAAGCTGGCCTCAAACTCCTGGGCTCAAGCCATCCTCCCACCTCAGTCGCCCAAGCAGCTGGGACTATAGATGTACCACCACAGACGACTTTGGTTTTTTTTTTTCTTTTCCTTTTTTTTTTTTTAATATCCAAATGTATTAGGAAACTTGGTTTGGTGCCGCTTTTATAACTGGTTTCTTATTTCTAACTTCATGAAATAGTATTAATTTTCTGTTGCTTCTGTAACAAATAACTATACATTTAGTGGCTTAAAACAATACAGATTTATTATCTTACAGTTCTGGAGGTCAGATGTACAAAATCTGGGCTAAAATTAAGGTGTTGGCAGGGCTGTATTCTTTCTTAAGGCTCTGGGGAGAATCTCTTTTTCCCTTTTCTAGCTTCTAGAAGCCACCTGCATTTCTTAGCTTGTGGCCCCTTTGTCCATCTCAAGGTCTCTCTGGCTCTGACATCTGCTCTGTCTTCACATCTTCTTCCCTTGCTCTGACCCTTTTGCCTTTCTCCTTTAAAGATTTCTGTGATTATATTGGGTTCACTCAGGTAATCCAGAAGAATTTTCCCACTTCAAGGCTTTTAATCTAGCCACATTTACAAAATCCTTTTTGCAATGTAAGGTAACATTGGTTCCAGGGATTAGTGCATGGACATCTTTAGTGGAATCTATCACAAGCACTATGGATAGAGTATGTTTATGTGACATACTCTTTGGTATTTGCTGAGACTGCCTTTGCAGCTTAGTGCATGGTTACTTTCTATTAAGATTCCTCATGTGCTTAAAAAGTATCTACTTGTGGGTTATGTTTACAAGGTCAAACTTGTTAATTATACTTTCTAAATCTTCAGAGTCTGCTGATCTTTTTTTGTTTTGTTAGTAGACTATAAGAGATGTGTATTAATATTTCTCAATTTGATTCAATATTAGTACATTTCTACTTTTAGTTCTATTCATTTTTGCCTTATATATTTTGGAATGTGTTATTAGATGGGTATAGTTTCAGGATTGTTTTATAGTCTCCTTTTATCATTAAAATTTCTCCTTTTATCATTAAGTAAATTGCCCTTTCAAAAACTATTAATGCTTTTTTTCTATATTAATACTGCCATGACAGTTTATTTTGGTTAATATTTGTCTAATGTTTCTTCATTCCTTTTTCCTTTCTTTTTATTCTGTGTTTTAGCTAAATCTCTTCTAAAATTTAGAACATTCTGAGATTTTTTATTCTTTTGATAGGTGAATATAATCTTATTTTATATTTTATGATATATTTGGAAATGTTTCTATTTTGCGTTTTCTCTTAATCATGCCCTTACTATTTTTTAATTTTTGCCTCCATCTTTTTGATTGATAAATTTTTCTATATTACTTCTCCTCCTCTGCCTTGCCTACCTTACTTTTTTTGGATGTGATACATTCTGTTTATCTTCCTCAGTGTTAATATTATGTGCTTGACATTCATGTTTACTTAAAATCTGATGTCATTTAAAGACATTTTAAATTTATTTATTTTTTATTTATTTTTTAAGAGACAAGATCTAGCTCTGTCACCCAGGATGGAGTGTGGTGGCACAATCATAGCTTACTGCTGCCTCGAACTCCAGGGCTCAAGTGATCCTCTTGCCTCAGTCTCCTGTGTAGCTGGGGCTTTACAAGCATGAGCCACCTTGCCTGACTAATTTGTTTTTTGTAGAGATGGGGTCTTGCTATGTTGCTCAGACTGGTCTTAGACTCGTGGCCTCAAGCAGTCCTCCCTCCTTAGCCTTCCAAAGTGCTGGGATGGAGTTATTTTTATTAAGCTATCTCATAAATATAACAAACATTTTAGAACTTCACTTTTGAATGTCATCCTCATTTCTACCTTCCTTGTATTTTCTAGCATTTTAGTTTCCCTTTGTTTCTAAGTGTCTTTTGTATTAGTCAGGGTTCTCTAAAAACACAGAACCAATAGGTGAGAGTGGAATTTATTTTAAAGAATTGGCCTATATGATTGTGGAGGCTTGATAAGTCAGAAATCTGCAAGGTGAGTGGCAGGCTAGAGACTTAGGAAAGACTTGTGGGCATTGTGTTGGCAGAATTCCTTCTTGCTTAGGAGAGGTTGTACATCTGATGCTCTATTATGGCTTTCAGTAGATTAGATGAGTCCTATTCTCATTATAGAAGGCAATTTAAATGTCAGTTTCATCCAAAAAACACCTTCACAGAAACATCCGAATAATGGTTGACCAGGTATCTGGGCACCATGGCCCAGCCAAATTGACAAAAATATTAGCCATCACACCCTCCAAGTTATTTAGTTTTTCCATTACTGTTTTTATCAGTATATTTTGTGCTTTTAACTAAGATGTTCACCACCACTATCTTTTCTCATAACTTACTTTTGCACTTTACTGTCCTTTCTGTGTTCAATTTTCTTTCTTTAAACATATCTTTCTTGAGGACCTGTGGGAAATAAACTTTCAATTTTTATTTGTCTGAAATGTCTTTATTTTGCCCTCAAATTTGAATGATGTTTTAGCTGAGTATCGAATTTTTGTCTAACACTTACATTTCCTCAGTTCTTTGAAGGTATTATTCTGTTGTTTTCTAGCATTTGTTGTTGCTTACTTCAAATCTGTCTTTAATCTACTTGTCTTTTCTTTGTAGATAATCTGACCTTTCCTTTACTGATTGTTTTTAAGATTCTTTCCTCACCTTTGGTGTTTTACATTTTCATTACAGAATATGTGGGTTTGGGTTTCTTTTCTTTTTATTTATGCTGTGTTTTTTGTTGTTGTTGTTGTTGTTGTTTGTTTGTTTTTCTTGGGCCGGGGAAGGGGTTCATTTAGTCCATCAGTTTTGGAAAACTATTAGGCATTATCTTTTCAATATTATGTATTTCCTCCTTCCTGTCATTTCCTTCTAGAATGTCAATTAGAGATATAGATTGTCTTCTATCCTCCATATCAGCTATTCTAATCTGTTGTCTCTTAAGGTTTTCTTTTTTTTTTTTTTTTTCAGTGATTTTTTATTTATTGGATTTTTTCCTTTGTTCTTTTGAAAATGTTTTAGTTCTTTTTTTCATATGACCAGTGTTTTCATTGTTGCTTCTCTCTCTTCTTTTAAAAAGTCATTCTAAACATCCTTATGGGGCTATTTACATTTGTCTTTTGGCCCTTAAAGATTTCAGTGGGACAACCAAGTTTTAATGTTATTTTAAAATTTCACACCATACAATGATGTAAATTTAAAACTTTTACATACATAGAATACTCTTCTAGAGTTTTTGATTTCTTACTGGTGACTTTTTTCTTCTTCTAGGAAGGCCTTAAACTAAAAACTGACTTCTTTACTCTTTCTTAAATTTAAGGGGCAGAGTTTTTCTAGTTACTTTTTCATGAGTAGCACAACTCTTTGATGCTGTGAGCTTTATGTAGATGCCTAGTTTTTAGTCCCCCATCTCACATTAACTGTAGGTGTGTTTTCTCTCCTGGCAAGGTATATATCCAAGCTCTTATCCTATAGGGCCTAAAGCTGAGTCTCTAATGCTGTGGATTACCACTGTCTCACTTTAAACTTAAGGCTCTAGCTTTTGACTTCTGTTTGTTTCCAGCACTGGAGAAATTTTCATTTTATTTTTAGCAGTGTATCATTTTGAAAGTATTTTATCCACCATTTCTCTGTTTGAAGCAGGAAGGAGCCCCCTTCACATCAACTCTGACTACTCTGCTATAAGAATTTTATTTTTTCTTAACATTTAACATTTTTAACTTTGATGAAATGTGATTGAATTTTTAATGTCTTTAGGGTGTTGACTGATTCTGTAGATCAATAGGTTTTTAAAAAAAATCTATTTATGATTATTTTAACTTTTCTTCTTTGGTGATTTAAAAAAACTTTTTTTGCATATGTCTGGTATTCAGTAGATGTTTTATAAGTGAAAATAAGTTGAAAATTTGTGCCAAAGGGTGTTCCAGGTGATTTTATTAAGATTATTTGTTGTAGGACTTAGAGTTAGACCTGTAAACCATACCAAATTATAAAATGATAATAATTATAGTAATAATAATAATAGCAACGAGTAATTCTAAGACACTTAATTGTCATACTAACCCTGCAGTACTGATGAGGTAAGTGAGACATAGAGAAAGTAACTTGCTCCAAATTATGTAGATAACACTTGGCAGAGCTGTATTTGGACTGAGTCTGGCTCCAGGGGTTTGTATTCCTTTTTATTGTTTGTTTTTTGAGTTGGAATCTCACTGTCACCCAGGCTGTAGTGCAGTGGCACACTCACATCCACCCCAGCATCAACCTGCTGGGCTCCAGAGATCCTTCCGCCTCAGCCTTCCAAGTAGCTGGAACTACTGGCATGCGCTACCATGCCCGACTAAGTTGCCCAGGCTGGTCTCGAACCCGTGGACTCAGGCAATCCACTCACCTCGGCCTCCCAAAGTGCTGGTATTACAGGCTGAGCCACCGAACCTGGCCGGTTTGTATTCTTAATCATTATACTGTAGCTTTTATATCCTGTTGAGAGATATCATTCATTATTGTTATAGCTCTGCTTAAAATCCTTCCCCACTGCCTTCTGGATAATGTTTAAATAAATATTTTATTATTAAAAAAAAAATGTTTAAATAAATATTTCAGCCCACTTTATTCTAAACCCCACTACAAATCTGCCCTGTTCTCCATTTCCAGTTACTGACAACTTTCCAAGGACACTCTGGTATTTCATGGGTCCATGTGTTTAATTGTATTCTCCTCTCTGCCTGGAATGCCTCTCCTTTCTGCTCTTCTAGCTGACTCCTGTATGTCCTAAGAAACTACAGCTCATTATGGGAGCTTCCATAACTACTTATTGAGATAGCTGTCTTGTTGGTGTTCTCCTATATTTGTTCTCCCTTAATGTACAAACTTATAGTACTTATTTCACTATGTTTTAATAAATGTGTGGAGTTTGGTTTTGGTTTTGGTTTTTTGGTTTTTTTGTCTCTCAACTAGACTGCCTTCTCTGAGGTCATGGACTGCATTCTGCACATCTCTGTATCCCCATGGCCTGGGAAACATTACCTGGCACAAAGGAGGCATTCAATAAATGTTTGTTAAATAAATGAATAATTGTCATTTCATTACTGTTTTGTAGACCATAAGGTTTTCTTACTGCAGTGTCCTGTTGAGTTTTTAAATAGGACTAGGAATTATTTTATTAGTAACATTAAGATGTTTCTGAAAACAAGTTGCTGTCTTGGAATACAAGTCACTTAATATGTTTCTTAGGATACCTTTTTTAAACACATAACATTTTTGCTTATTTCGTAGTAAAACAATATGAGTTACATAATAGTGTGTTATTTAAAAGCAGTGCTATTTAACTATTTAGTTGAAAATGATTCTTTGGTGAAAAATTAACTCAGTTGTAAGTATGTATTAAGAAGAATGCCTAGTCTAGCCGTTTCAATTCTTTTAATATTTTTACTCTTGGTAATATTTAATGAAAATGTGTCTCATTAATCTTGAGGTTGCTAGTCATTGTTTTATGACTGCTTTTCATTCATATACTGTCTTGACATTGTATATAGAAAATATTAATTTTATCAAAGCTCATTGCATTATTCACCACCAAATGCAATAAAAATAAATAAAGGCAACCACATAAAACAAGTAAATCTCTTGGGGGAAAAATTTTCTTTTTAAAGTATAGCATATGTATTAATAGTTTTTAAATCCTCAACTTTTTATAATAGTATAGAAAATTTAATTGTTCAATTGGGAGTGGATGTTTTGTATCATTTCTTTTGAAAAAGTTAACTCTTTAAATGGCATAAAGGGATAAGAAGAGAAAATTACTTGTTTCAGCCTGATAGGCAGTGTATCTGGGCTAGCACTATTTTGCTGCAGCTGAAATTCAAACATGAGGAAATCGCAGAAATTTACAATTCAATGTGTGTTTCATCAGGGAGAAATCCACAGATTGTTTTGACACTCAGTTAGAAATTTAGCATGAAGATGGACGTCTCATGAAATTTGCAGCTGCTGATTGAATTTATATTTCCATAAAGGCCATCAACAGTAGCAGCCTGCAGGGGAAGAGGGGGGAGAAATGACAAAAATCGTGAGGCTAGCATTTTTTCTCAGCGTTATAGTCACAAATTACTGGTAATAAGGGTTTACACTGACCAGGATTAAAGAAAAATATAGACAGCCAGAAGGGAAGGACTTCTCAGTTTAATTGATTTTAACTAAATATGTCTACATTTGGTATCTAAATATGTGTTTAGTCATCTGTTAATATGCACCTAAAAAGCAGTTTATTTATCTTTACTATTTATACTTGAGAAATAAGGTTGTTCTTGAAGTCAAAGAAGGTTGTGTTGTATAGGTTATTTTTATAAGAGCCTTTCAAGATAGAAGATGAGTATTATAGAAACACTATATGAGCTTGTTTCTTATGGAATTAAAATAATAATTTTATGTTCTTGCAAGTAACCTGCAGCTCACATTTTTGAAAATAATGATTTATTATTATAAATACTTCTTTAAAAAATTCTAATGGATATTCAAATAACAATCACAGATAACAAGTTGCCTTTCTAAGGAAATTATTTCATTTTCATTGAAAAGTGTTGTATTTTTTTAAGCAAAATTAACAAAAAGTTATTTCTTTTGTTTAATGCTTATCTTGTAAAGATTTCATATTACATATTTTTAAATATTAATGGGTTATAGGTGAACTGAAGGACTTTGGAATGTATCCATTGTTCCTGCAGAGTTCTTTGTCTTTGTGGACAGTGTATGCTTTAGCCTTTGTGGACAGTGTATGCTCTCAGATAGCTTTATTTGAAAATTAGAATTTGAACAACTATATGTGAAAATAGTATCCTTACTGAGAACAAATTATAGTATTTAATTTGACATTATATAGTCTAAAGATTAAAGTGAGCATATTACCCAAAAAACATACAAATAGTTTTTGGTCTTTATTTTATAACACACTTGATTGAGAGTGTAAGTCCAGAGAAACTTATTGTCAGTTGTTTTGTTATATGTAATTATATTTGAGAACATCTAATTTATAAACTAATTTGAGAAGAGCAGTATATATTTCTGGTACCTGTGCTTAAAATATACCTGTGAACTTTTTTTTTTGCATTTCAGAATTTACTTTGGTTGTTAAATAAGCATAATCGGGTTAGATTTCAAGACTGTGCTTTATTCTGCTAGGAGTCTGTGAATGCTTGATTTTTTTCAATATCACTTCCTATTGTTAACACATTATCAGTGTGTTAATGCCAACATATGTCAGGTAAATATATTCATATTTCTTGTATATTAGTTTACAAACCAAAGCAAAACTATTTTGGGGGAGCAGTACCACTGTGTCCAACATAAAAAGTTTACCAGTATTTGGAAAAACTGTTCACTCATTTGTACTTTTCTTTCATAGCATTACTAAGGCGTACACATTTTGTCATTCATTCAATCTAGACTTCCCTCTGTCTTTCATCTTCTTCCTCTTTGCCCACCCCATTTGAGGATTTGCCATTTTCAACATTCCAAAATATATGAACTTCACTGATTTAATTTACTGCTTATTAGAAGTCACCATTTTCTTTATTTTATTTTATTTTTAATTTTTATCTTAAAGATGTGGTTAGGTACACAAATGGTCACTGCATTAAAAATGGTTATTGTATTAAAGTTTGGGCCTCACCTTGGTCCCCACTTCACCTGGTTTGATATCAAGTGCCCTTATTGATGAGGTATGCCTCCCCTCCTCCTCTGGCAGTTTCACATTACTGCCAATCCCTTTCTTGTAGTATTATGATAATTGTTCGGAGTCCACTTATGAGTGAGAACCTGTGGTACTCAGTTCTTTGTTTCTGTGATAGGTCACTGAGTATTGCAGACTCTAAATCCATCCAAGTTGCTGCAAAGTCAAAGTCAAAGATGCCAAAAAGAAATAAACAGCCCTATTAAAAAGTGGGCAAAAGATATGACTAGACACTTCTCAAAAGAAGACATACGAGGAACCAACAGATACATGAAAAAATGTTAGTCTCACTAATCATCAAAGAAATACAAATTAAAACCACACTGAGATACCACCTAACTCTAGTCAGGATGGCCATCATCAATAACTTAAAAAACAACAGCCTGAGCATGCGGGTTCAAGACCAGCCTGGGCAACTTGGCAAGACCTAGTATAACTGTACCCCACAATTTTAAAGTAAAAAATATGTGTTGGAAAAAAACACATGGTAGCATGTACCTGTAGTTCCCAGCTACTTGGAAGGCTGAGGCAGAAGGATCGCCAGAGCCCAGCAGGTTGATGCTGGGGCTGGCCCTGAGTGTGCCACTGCACTCCAGCCTGGGTGACGGAGCGAGACTCCAACTCAAAACAAACAAAAAACCAACAGATGCTGGAGAGGCTGCAGGGAAAACGGAACACTTCTACACTGTTGGTGGGAGTGTAAACTAGTACAATCTCTGTGGAAAACAGTTTGGCAATTCCTAAAAGATCTAAAAATTGACCTTCCATACCACTGAGCAATCCCCTTTCTGGGAATATACCCAGAGGAACTCAAATCACTCTGTGAAAAAGATAACCTGCACATGCATGTTTATTGCAGCATTATTCATAAATAGCAGAAACATGGAACCAACCGTGCTGCCCATCGAAAGTGAACTGGATAAAAAAGGAATCACCATTTTCTTTGTTTTTAAAGTTACTATCAATTTCATTATGCAATCAAATAAATAGCTTTATTTGCTATTTTAGCTTTTTGTCCTGCCCATGTATATTTTTACTTTTGATGCATGAGCTATAATTCATTCATTCTTTATTCAACAAATATTTCTTGACTAATATCTTTGTGTTGGATACTACTATAAGTTCTGGGGATACAGTAGTAAACAAAGCCTTCTCCCCACCTTCATGGAGTTTGCCTTTTAGTAAGAGAGGCAGATAATAAATAAATGAATATATAATATAGTGTCTATTGCAAATATGAAAAACTGCAAAGCACAGAAAGGGACTAGACTGATAGAATGGGAGTGCAGCAACTAGCTAGGAACTTCCAGAGGGCTCTCTCTGAGGATGTGGCATTTAAGAAGAAAAGTGGAGTGTGAGTAATATTATAAAGTTCTCTGTATTTTCCTTTTACTTTATAGAATAAACATTGCCTCCTTGCCAATTTTGCTGTTGAGTATGTTTACTTCACTTACCTCCATCCTCTTTGTTATGTTCAATATTAGTGATCTGAACGTATGTTTCAACAGCTTCCATAGCTTTTCCGTGCCCATACCAATTTGTATATTCATATACAAATACAAATAAGATTTTTTTGGAGAGGGATATTGTTTACTTTTTATAAAAATAGAATCATTTTATTTATCTTCTCTATTAATTGTATGTCTTACTCAACAATAAATCATAAACATCCATTAGATACAGACCTAAAGTATTCTTTTCATATCTGTATATATTGGCATAATATGGATATACTATGGTTTGTTTAACCTTTGTTCAACACATTAATGGGCATTTTAGTTGCTTGCAGTTATTTTTAGCTACCAAAAATGGCTGGGCATGGTGGCTCACATCTGTAATCCCAGCACTTTGGCAAGCAGAGGGGAAAGGATTTCCTGAGCCCCAGAGCTTCGGGACCAGCCTGGGCAACTTGGCGAGACCTTGTCTCTACAATAAATCAAAAAATTAGCACACACCTGTAGTTCCAGCTACTTGGAAGGCTGAGGTGGAAGGATCACCTGAGCCCAGCAGGTCAGGGCTGCAGTGGCTGTGTGAGCATGCCGCTGTACTCCAGCCTGGGCGGCAGAGTAAAACTCTGACTCAAAAAAACAAAAAACTAAAAGCGCTCCATAAACATCCTCTACAAATAGCCTTTTTTACTCATGTTTTTACTTCTGTAAATTCCCAGAAATGCCATTGCTGTGGCAAAGGATATGTGCACTTTTTATTAATATTATCTGAGAACTTCGCAAAAAGACCTTATCAATTCACATTCCCACCAGTAATGCAGGTGAGTGTCTTTTTCCACACAGCTTTCTCGGCACTAGGTAACTTAGTTTTATGTTTTTGTATTATCTCTGGCTGTTTTCAACCCATCTGTCACCTGTCTCCCTGATGCTGAGTTTGTGTGTACTTTCGGCATACACTTTGCCGTCTTACAGAACTCTGTGCTCTTATGGAACTGTACAAAACACTTTTCAGCAATGTTACATTGTATTTTAATTATGATGTTTTTACCCATTTTGACCCCCAACACCTAAGTAACGCAAGGCCTGGAACAAGATAGGAGAAAAGTTTGGGTAAATATTTGCTTTCAAAAACAAATGTGGAGGACATTGGTACAGGGAAGGCTGTGCATGTGTAGGGGCAAGTAGTATATGGAAATTTCTCTACCTTTCTCTCAATTTGACTGTGAATCTAAAACTGCTCTAGAAAAATAAGACCTTTAAAAATAAAAATAAATGCAAAATTTTTTGATTGCCAGGCATGTTGAATTATCTATGCCATTTATTTTTCTTTGTCAAAGCAGATAAGCAAGGGGTCACTGCATTTTAAAGTTGTTACCTGAAAGGTCAGATGTATTGGTTTTGGGGGCTATTCCCTTTGGAGTTTTAAGCAAGAATGTATCTTAAATTGCACATTACTATGTTTGGAACACGTTATTGTCAGATTGTTGCCAGATACTCTGAATTTCCACCCCCCACCCCCCACCCCCCACCCCCGCTCTGAAATCACATGCATTTTCTTGGCCTGTGTTCTGAAAATTTTTAGAGTGCTGTTGTTGACACTTAGAGGATTCTGTGCTGTAGGTGTCTTCACCTCAATATGTGATGTGCACCAGTGAACAGAGGTCAGACAAAGGGAAAAGCTGTTTGTCATCTGCCAAGCTGTTTGTTATAACCAGATAAAAGTATATTCCCAATTTCAGATTTAAAGTGTAAAAAAGTACATCCCTAGTCTCAACTAGTCTCTTTATCTTAGAATCTTAATTTTGAAATGTCCTTTTGCCATCAGCTAGCTCAATCTTCTTTTTACTCACCCATTCCAGAAGTTTATGTTTGTAGCTAGAGCCAGTGTATTTTGGCTTTTGCCTTTATTTATTATTCATGAGAACTTAGAAGAGCTATGTGATCCAACTAAAATCTGGGTGACCATGGACGTTAGAGAAAAGGGAAAATGTGATCCTGATTAAGCCCTAATTGACACAGATCAGGCCTTTAAATCATGGGGCTCAAAGATTATTCAGTTTTCACAAGTACAAAGAGTTGGTTGGGGTAGTTCAAATTTTTACTAGAGGGTGAGTGGGGTTGAGGGTCTTTGGAGCTGGCTTTAGGAATGCAGCGCATATATATGTGTGTAAGGTATATGTATACACACACACACACACACACACACACACACACATCTTAGGAGATGTTTCATACTGTCCTTGATAGTCAGGGATGACATGTTGGTTAATCTGAGCGCACTTCTGACAGATACAATTCTGAGAGTATAGGCAGAATGGGCATGATAAGGAAGGAACATTTATCAGCTCTTTAAACTAAGTCTGGTGTTATATTATACTGAGCAGCCAGTTCTGCTTTGCCCTCCTGTTCTCATTTTCTTATTCCCAAGTTTATTCATTCTTACATTTTAGTGCGATTGGTGTATATACTGCTCTTCTACTGTTTGTTAGAGATTCATGGTCTGGTTCAGACTCTGAAACTTGGAATAAAACTCTTCCAAGCTCAGCTGTCAACAGACCTCAGCTCTTGGATCCTCTTGTTGAATCTTACTATTTAGTATGGGCCATTTTTCTTGTTGAGGTATCAGCTCCTTAGTTTAGATCTTTTTTGTGTAAAACTGTTGATTTGTTTTCAGATTATCTTTTTCCTTAGCTGTTTTCTTAACATTTAAAAAATGAGAAGTCAGCTATTTTATTAATAGTCCAGGAAACCTATTTACAAGTAAGAGATGCTATATGATAACTAGACACTTTAAAAAGTATTGATTTCAGCCGGGCTCGGTGGCTCAGCCTGTAATCCCGCGCTTTGGGAGGCTGAGGTAAGTGGATTGCCTGAGCCCACGGGTTCGAGACCCGCCTGGGCAACGTGGCGAGACCTCATCTCTACAATAAGTAAAAAAATCCGCCGGGCATGGTAGCGTGTGCCTGTAATTCTGGCTACTCAGAAGGCTGAGGCAGAAGGATTGCCGGAGCCCAGTGGGTCGAGGCCGCAGTGGCCGGGAGCAGCCACTGCACTCCAATCTGGGCAACAGATTGAGACTCCAATTCCAAAAAAAAAAAAAAAAAAGATTTGCTTTCCTCTTCCTTTTTTTCTTCTTTTCTTTTGTTTTAAAAAAATACTTATAAGCATATTTGAAGACTACTTCTAATTCCCTAGATAATGAATTAGTTCTCTATAGCAAAAGGTCAGGTACTTTACATAATTTTTTTATTTTAAATGAAAACAATATTTTCTGAGCCTTCTTCTACCAAACACCTATTTCTCTTTAGTTGCCGTCATTCTTTGCCTTAAGTATACCATCTCTCTATTTCCGTAGCTCCTTTCCCTAACTGTTGTACCATATCACCACCATCTCTTCCGGTTAGTTCTTTTTGCTACTCTTATAGTTTTGTATAGAACTCTTGATATTATCCATCATACTTATCAACAACTTCAATTCATGTGAGAGTCATTGATATAGGTGCCAAGCTCGTTACCTTTCAGCAACCATTAAATAACTATTGTTTTAACATAGGTAACTTTTAAGAAGTTGGGTTTAATATATGGGGTGTTTTTGGAACTTAATTATACTATGTGAAGACAGTGAAGCAGAATTTTTTTATGCCATCTGTATTTGCCAATGCATAATTAAGTTAGTACAGTAATTAGGTGAATATTAAAGGTATTATTTCAAGTAGGAGCTTTATTATATATCATCCTTCATTAAATAAATCTATTTCATCTTATTCCATTTGATACCTATTTTGTGATATAGATTTAATTTTTTATTATAGAATTGTTTGCACCTTCATTTAGTAGAAACTGTAATTAGCAAATCTAGATTTACACTTAGGACACTTGAATGAGTAGTATTGAAAATATTTATACATACAAATACATTCATTTCCATATTTGTTCAGCAGAAATTCATGTTGTGTTGGCTATGATAATCTTAAGCTCGTTTTTGCGTGGTTTTTTTTTTTTCGGAAAATTTTTTGGTTTAAGTGTGTGTTAGGGGTAAACCAAAGCTGTACTAAGAAGACTAGTTAGAAGGAGTTATAACTTATTAATTACAAAAAAAGGAATAGGGAGAAATTAGACATACAAAGAGATACTTTTATATTTGACTTTATTGGGGAAAACAATACATAAATAAATACACACATTTACCTGTTTCATTTGATAAATCAATAGCTATAGTTCTCACTTGTTATGTCAGAAAGAGTTAGAAATGTATAACTTATGGCCTAATACTGCTCATCTGGAAGGAAACTGATCAGTAAAGTGGAAACTTGAAAGAAATCATTAATAATTTTAGAGTTTATTGTAGCCAAGGCAGTGCTAGGTGATAGAGGTATGTTCTGACATTAGAAGAGGAGCTTTCAGATTGCTCTGCAGAAAAAATAGATAAGTGCTTGTGTTTCAAGATGAATGAAGGGATTTCTTAAAAAAAGAAACAACACCGGCAGTATACCTGTTAATGATCTTGATGAGGAAATGTAAAATTGACTAAAGGGAGTGCTCTAACTAGTACAGTCATATGTCGCTTAACGACAGGGATACATTCTGAGAATGTGTTAGGCAGTTTCGTCATTGTGTGAATGTCATAGAGTTTACGTTCTATGTATGTCGTATACATTTGACATAGAATGTCAGAGTATATACTGTTAAACAAGCTAGATGGTAGAGCCTAGGTTATATGGTATACACCTAGATTATATGGTATAGCCTATTGCTCCTAGGCTACAAACCTGACAGCATGTTACTATAGTGAGTACTGTAGACAATTGTAATACAATAACAAGTATTTGTGTATGTAAATATAGAAAAGATACAGTAAAAATTTGGTTCTGTAGTCTTATGGGTCCTCCATTGTATGTGTGGTCTGTCATTGTCCAAAACATCATCATGCAGTGCATGACTGTATTTTAAGTACACAAAAATGTCTGTAACCATATCCATAAAGAAATGTGATGTCAGCAAGATAGGTAGCTTCATGTGTTCCCACATAATCATTAAGCACGCACCATATAGTTTTGATATGTTACATATATATATAATAATTGTCTAAGTCACTTAAAATTCAAAACAGCATGTTCAGACTATGAAAGTAACACAAAGCCAAGGACAGTTGTTCAAACTGGCAAAACAATACCAGAAAGACTAAATGTCAAAAAGAAACAAGATTCTTAAAACTCTCAAATGACGTAAAATGGCTGTCTACTTTTATGTGTGAATTCACGTATGTGTACATATTTGGAGTTTTTTAAAGATAGGTAAATAATGTAGGTAATAATTGTTTAAATATGAATTTTAATATCCATAAGGGACTAAAACATTAGGAGCAGAGAAATTTCAAAAGGTTAACCAACTGCTTGAAAAGATAGTATGTTTTTCATGGTTGACAGAGAGTAAGTCAACTCTTTTTTTTTTTTTTTTTTAAAGATAAAGGTCTTTTAAATAGAATATAAAACAAATATAGGCAAGAGAGGATTAAGCATAAAGGAAATACCCAGCAAATCTAAAAATGATCCAAACTTCTGGAAACACCATTCTTTATATCTTTTTTTTTTTTTTTTTAACCACAGAACAGCCTCTTTCCTTCTTTTCCCTGCTACACCAAGAACAAAACCCAGGCATGTGCCTGGAGTCTCAGTCTGGAATTGGAACACCTCAGATCATCATCATCACCTCATATTGTAGTTATCTAATTCTTAGGCTTACCTAATGCTAAACAAATAAAAAGAATATGTTAGGGTTTTTTGTCAATAATAAATTATTGTTAAAGTTTATATTTTAATTTATTGTGTAACCTAGAGGTTTGATTAGTCTTCACTTTATCTTAAAATAGCAATATTTTCATAAGCTATAATATCAAAATAGAAGTTAAAATCGGTTGTATTTAAAATGTTGATTATAAAAATACTCTTGGGTAAATAATAACATCACAGAACTTAATGGCTTAACGTAAATGTTCACTTTTTTTTTAAGGCAGCTCTCATTTATCTTATGTTGATATCACTTGAAAAAAGTTTTCAACATTGACAACAGAAAAATAAGTTGAAGACTCGCTTTGGATGACGTTAAGATCAGGCCTGGAAGAGGCACACATAACTTCCACCCATAACCCCATAGCCAGAACCCAGTCACTTGATCCCCCCCTAACTTTAGCAGCAGCTTCAAAACGTTGAGGAGCTAGTGCATATTTGGTGAGTGCTGCGTCTGCCATAGGCTATTCAATTCAGTTGGATGGATGTTTATTGCAAACTGTGTGTATGGAACTTTTGTAGGCACAGGGTGAATACAAAGATAAATAAGTCATGGTTTCTTCCCCCAAGTAGATCATAATCCAGCACTCATTGTCAACTAGCTTGTATTTAGTTTTGGATTCTCAAAACAAATTCATTGCCTATTCTGAGTATTATGAGACTAATAACTATTTTTTACAACAGCCAAGCAATTTATATCTACCATCTGTATCAGTTAGGATTCAGGCAAGAAACAGATGGCACATTCAAATTAGGTAATTTGAGGAGAGTTAAATAAAGGGACTATGTAAAGGTGTGGGCTGGGTCCAGGAAGAAAACCACAAGGTATAGGAAACCACATATGAAATACTGACAGGTTAACAGCAGGATGTCTTTACCATTTCCAGTGCTGAAAGGGTGAGGGGAAGACGTGTTTTCTGGGACCTGGAGACAGAGTTGTGACCTTGGGCCAACAGAAACAGCCATCCCGTTTGACCTTGCAAGAGGATAGCCAGCAAAATAAGTTCTCTCACCTCACTCTCCTCCTTCCCTCCAGTCTATTGTCAGTATTCTTTATTAGCTGAATCCCACCAGAAGCTAGAGGGCAAGAGAACCTGTTGGACAGAAAGTAAGATCTTTGATCTGGAGAATCAAATGGCACACCATCCTAAAAATGTTTTCATCTATTTGGCAAATATCTTCAAGGCCATGTTAATTGCTAAGCTCTAAGTTCTGTGGGACATATACAAAAGGTATGCCTTTTCTTCCCAGGATCTTGCTCTGTAGTGTGGGAGAAGAGACCACTAACAAAAACTAAATTCAAAGATAAGTCTCTAGAAGATTTGTGTTTAGGCCACATGAAGCCACATGAAGCATAAGATGAAGTGTCAGTAGTTTACTTCAGAAGAGGAAGAGATTAATGTGCACATGAAATGTTAGGGAATGCTTTGTGGAGGAAACAGGAATTTGAACTTGGCTGAGAAAGGTTGTCATGGTTTTTGAAGATAAGAGTCATACATGTATATAACTGGCTCAGAGTACAGTGAGTATAGAATATAGTTGAAGGCAGAAATTCATACAAAAGTTAGAGATGAATTTAGAAATAGTTTGAGGTCAGACTTTAGAGAGTCACAACAAGCAAACCAAGGGTTTGTTTTTTTTTTAACTGTCCTAATGTTTTGGGAGAGGTTACAAGGTGACATGTGGTAAATGCAATGAAATAAATTTGTGAAATGCATTCTTTCTCTCCCTTGGCTATATGTAATGCGTATTTAGCATATTAAAAGCTCTGAAAAATCTTGCTGTAAAGAAACCACTTTTTCTGGTGATCTATCTTTGGCAAAAGAATCCACCTCCTTCTCCCTTCCCCTTTTAAAAGCTGAAATATGTTAAAATCTTGTAAAACGGGTATTTTACAAAATATGTTTGGGAAATGGTTCTATAGGTAATGGGAAGTCTTTGAATAGTTGTGAAAGAGTTGTGGCATGATTAAAGGGGTATTTTAGGGAGATTATTATGGTAAGATGGATTGTAGTACAGATGATTATTTCGGAAGCAATTGTCATTGCAGTAATACAGGCACAGTGCTGGTTTGAAGTGAAGGGTGCTAGTTGAGCTGTAAAGTATACAAACTTGTGAGGGGCATTAGGAAAGAAATGGCAGTATAACTTGGTAGTTGACTGAATATGGGTGATATGAGGGAGGGCAGGGAGAGTCAAGAGTGAGAGCAAGAGAGTGAGTGGGGGAAGGGTAGAGAGGTAGAGGTCAGTGATAACACAAGTTATAACTTGGTTAGTGGTGACACAAACTGTAACTTTCAGGCCCAAATCTTCCAGTTCTTGGGAGTTTGTTAAACTACAATCTATAATGAACATAGATCATCAAGGATGAAATATTTTTAAAAGATATTTGAGAAGATAGAGTAAGAGTACACAAAAGTACTGTTCTGAAAATGAAGTTAAAAGAAACTCATTTGGAAAACGGAAGTCATTGTGAATCATTTCCCTGGTGTCAAAGCGGATTGTGATTCAGAGACTTCGAAGAACAACTTTCTGACTAAACATGGCTGAGGGCTCAGACCATTGGGTTTATATATATGCAGCCAATTCAGACTCTGTATTTATTGGTCATACCTGTAAATATAAAATTTTTATTAGCCCACACCCCCAGAAAAAGAATTTTGGCATAGACAGGTTTAGAGTAAAAGCCAACTGTATCTTGTTTATTCGGGGTACTATTAGTAGTGATAACCTAAAAATTGCTAATTTTTATAACATGTTATCTTTCTTAGCACTTTTTAAACCAAAATCATGACAGAAACTAGATGCTTGCTTAATGTTTGTTTAGAGCCACAAACTAAAAGAAACTGATTGGTATTGGATAAAGAGGTAAATGGTAAATAAATCTTTTAAAAATGATGCCAAGTAAATGTTAAATTATTCAATATAATAAGTATTCAATATTAAAATTATGCTAGGTAAATATTCTAAAGTTATTCTTTATTAAAAAGTCATAATTAGTCACCCGAAAAGGGAGAACTGCAACTCTGTAATGTTCTTTGAGGTCATATTTCCTAATTGATGCTCTCTTTGCAGCTATAACTTTTTCTCATTTCGTTTTGTAAGCTTGCTGTCATTTACTCATTTCTCTTCTTTGCATGAATGCTTTTTTGTTTATCTCCTTATATTGTATCTTTATTTACAGAAGACAAAAGTACAGTGTGGTACCTCTTCTTTATTACCTGCTAAATTCCTTGTTTAAATGGTGAATCCTTATTTTAATGTAGTTTGGGGATAAATTCACTGAAAATATTCAGTGCTTATATTTTCAGTTTTGAATTTATTCATATTGTGACAGTAATTGGTAGAAAACTGTTTCTCACAGCTGACAGGCCAAAAAAAAAAAAAAGACTTGGGGACAAAGCTACCACATGCCAGAGTGCTGAGGACCCATCAGATACTTAAGGAAGTGGCATTTGCACTTGCATTATTTAGGCTACTATTGAAAAAGAGATGGGAAGAGAACATTTCTGTAGTAAGCATATTATAGTATTTATTTTCTAAAGAATTGTGTTTTTGAAGAGGGCATAACATCTATCAAATGTTTTTATAAAGCATATGTAACTGATATTTAATAATTCTTCTTTTAAAAAACCTGGAAACCATGAATGCTGTGATATCTATTTTTTTAACCCCAAAACTCAAAGAAATATTTCTGTTTCCTAGAAAATAGTAATGAAGCCCAAATTTCAAGCTGAATCTTAGTCAATAATGTTATCATTTTTACTATTGTATCATAGTAATCATTTTTACTAGTATTTTACCAAATACTATTTGGTAAATGGTATAAGTAATGATGTATCTTTAACCTCTGTTTTGCCAGTTAACTTAGATCATTGTCAAACTGTGATTTGGGGGACCTCTGGTATCTTTAAGAATCCCTCAGGTGATGAGATGGCTAGTCGTTTGTTTTAATGATTATGGCTGTATTTCTAGTCTTTCTGGCAAGAATAAATAATCATATACTCAGTAAAAACCACAACATCTCATTTATGTCTCATCAAAAATAAAATAAACATTACTCTTAATTCCAGTGAGGTATGCTGGGCAAGCAGGAATGGATGGCACAGTCATCCTTACTTCATTTTGTTATTTTTAATAGTCTGTAGACTAAATTTTGAAGACCCATTAATATAGATCAAGATGCAATAACTCTTTGGTGCTTTGAGGATTTTTATTCAGTCCTCTCAGATCTATTATTGAAATGAAGATTTGTAAAACTCCTAACTGAATACTTGAGGAACTTTTAAGAAGCTGCTAAGTTGTAGAACACTTGAACCTGAAGTTTATAAAATCTGACAAGTATTTTTGTGTGCTTTTCCTTATACATAGTCAATGTAGTGGGTTGAATAGGGTCCCCACAAAATGTATGTCCATTTGGAACCTTCTTTAGAAATAGGGTCTTTGCCTGTATAGTTAGTTAAGATGAAGTCATACTAGATAAGAATGGGCCCTAAATCTAATGACTAGTAATCTTATAAGATGAGGAGACACGAGAGGACACAGACACACACAGGAAAGAAGACTGCAAAGATGGAGGCAGAGGTCTGAGTGATAAAACTACTGCAAGCCCAGGAAAGCCAGGAGCCCTAGAAAAGGCAAAGAAGGATTCCTTCCTAGAACCTTTTTATTATAATAAAAAGAATAATTGTAGACAGGACAATTCCATTGTAGACTTCCAGCCTCCAATTGATAACAATAAATTTCTTCTGTTTTAATGCCGCCCAGTATGTGGTTCCTTTATGGTAATCCTAGGAAACCAGTACAGTCAGTATTCCTGAACATTCTCCCATAAGCATATATTTTCTTACTTATTGTTACAGATTTGTCCCATTCACTAAGCTGTGAAGTCCTTGAGGGCAAAATCGTGTGATGCTCATTCTGTGTAGTAGACACATAACTCATATTCCCCAGATATTTATTGTCATATAATTGTATGGATATTTTTATTTTTTAAGATTCCCAAATATATTCTCCATGAACAAACATGTTTGTTTTTATTAAATATGCATATTTGAGGGAGAAAAGACCATAAATAACCATAAAGATATTTGTCATTGGTTTTTTTTTTTTAAGTCAGGGTCTCACTCTGTCATCCAGGCCAGACTGCAGTGGCACCATCACAGCTCACTGCAACCTCAAACTCCTGGACTCAAGCGCTCCTCTCACCCCAGAATCCCAAGTAGCTAGGACTACAGGCTCACGCCACTACAGCCAGCTGATTTTCTTTTTCTTTTTCTTTTTCTTTTTTTTTTGTAGAGACAAGATCTGGCTATGTTGCCTAGGCTGGTCTCCAAATCTGGCTCAAGCAATCCTCCCACCTTGACCTCCCAAAGTGCTGGGCTTACAGATGTGAGCCACTGCACTGGGCTTTTTTTTTTTAGATTCACGGGCGGCACATGTACAGATTTGTCATATGGCTATATTGCATAATGGTAAGGTTTGAGCTTCTAGTGTACCCATCATCCAAATAGTGATCCTTATGCCCAGTAAATAATTTTCAACCCCCACTCTTCTACCCTTCCCCCTTTTGGAGTCCCTAGTGTTTATTATTTCCACAATTATGTCCTTGTATATCCACTGTTTAGCTCCTACTTATAAGTGAGAACATGCAGTATTTTAATTTCTGTTTCCAAGTTATTCACTTAGGATAATGGCCTCCAGCTTCATCTATGTTGCTACAAAGAATGTGACTTCATTCTTTTTTTTATGATTGCATAGTATTTCATCGTGTATATGTATACCACATTTTCTTGAGCCAGTCAACTGTTGGTGGACATTTGGGTTGATTCCGTGACTTTGCTATTGTGACTAAGTGCTGCAATGAACATACTTGTGCAGATATCTTTTTTATATAATGATTTTCCTTTGGCTATATGCCCATTAGTGGGATTGCTTGCTTAAATGGTAGTTCTATCTTTGGTAATTTGACTTTCTTTTTTCCAATTTGAAAATTTCTTACTGTTGCCTAATTGCTTCACCTAGGACTTCCAGTACTGTGTTGAACTGGAGTGGTGAGAGTGAACATTCTTGTCTTATTCAAATTCTCAGGAGGAATGCTTTAAACTTTTCCCCATTCAATATAATGTTGGTTTTGTGGTTGTTGTTATATATCCCTCTTATTATTTTGAGGTATGTTCCTTCAGTGCCTAGTTTGTTGAGGGTTTTTATTAAGAAGGAATGTTGGATTTTATTGAATGCTTTTTCTGCATCTATTGAGATGATCATATGGTTTTTGTTTTTCTCTATTTCTGTGGTGATTCACAAATCATTTTTTGATTTGTGTATGTTGATCCATCCTTTCATCCCTAGATTAAAACTCACTTGATTGTGATGAATTATTTTTTGATGTGCTGTTGGATTTGGTTTCCTAGTATTTTGTTGAAGATTTTTATATCTATATTCATCAGAAATATTGGCCTATAGTTTTCCTTTGTTGTTGTTGTTGTGCTTGTCTGATTTTGGTATCAGAGTGATACTGGTTTCATAGAATGAGTTAGAGAGGAATCCCTACTCCTCAATATTTTGGAAGAATTTCAATAAGATTGGTACCGACTTTTCTTTGTATATCTGGTAAAATTTTGCTGTGAATCCAAACTTTCTGGTCTGGTCCTGTGCTTTCTTTTTGTTGGAAGACTTTATTAAGGATACAATTTCATTATTCATTATTGATCTGTTAAGGATTTCTGTTTCTTCCTGGTTCAATCTTGGGAGATTGTATATTTCCAGGAATGTATCTGTTTCCTGTAGGTTTTCTAGTTTGTATGCATAGAGATCTTCATAGCAGTTTCTGATGGTTTCTTTATATTTTTGTGGAATCAGTTGTAATGTCATCTTTATCATTTCTGATTGTGCTTATTTAAATCTTCTCTCTGTTTTTCTTAGTTAATCTAGCTAGTGGTCTATGAATTTTGTTTATCCTTTCAAAGAAGCAATTTTGATTCTTTGTATCATTTTTTTGCTCTCAATCTCATTTAGTCCTGCTCTGATCTTTGTTATTTATTTTATTCTGCTAGCTTCAAGTTTGATTTATTCTTGTTTTTCTAGTTCCTTAAAGTATGATGTTAGATTGTTAAATTGAGATTGTTCATCTTTTTTAATGTTGGCATTTAATGCTATACTTTCCTCTTAGTGCTGTTTTTACTGTATTCCAGAGGTTTTGGTATTTGTGTCTAAATTTTTTTTTTATTTCTACCATAATTTCATTTATTACCCAAAAGTCATTCTTGGGTAATTGTTTATTTTCCATGTAATTGTGTAGTTTTGAGAGTTCCTCTTGGTATTGATTTCTAATTTTATTCCACTGTGGTCCGTGAAGATACTTGATGAGATTTCAGTATTTTAACTTATTAAGACCTATTGTTAACTTATTATTATTACTAACAACTTATTATTAACTTAACTTATTTAGATATATTGTTTTTCACTTATTGAGCCTTGCTTTATGGCCAAGCATATGGTCAATTTTGGAGAATATTTCATGTGCAGATGAAAAAAAAAGTATTCTACAGTTATTGGGTAGCGATTGGTTGGTAAATATCTATTAGGTCCATTTGGTCTAGAATTTAGTTGAAGTCCAGGCTTGGGTTTCTATAGTTATCAACGATATGCTAACTATTACTATCGCTTTTATATCTCAACATGTGAAAAATAAGAGCCAAAGGGGCTTTAAGATAAATGAAAACCCTAAGGATAATCTGAATTCTCCTGGAAATATTCAGTGTGTCACAGTTTTGCCTTACATTGTAGAGCACAGCTGAAAGCAAACAACTCCTTAACTGCAAAAATTCTGTCCAAAAGCACAGATCATTTATAAAGTTTAGCATTCAGTAAAAAGACTTTTAAAAAACTTAAAGTAACATTGCATTTTATGAAGAGCTGATATTCAGAAGAAACATCTAAATGGATATATACAAATTTAAATATTTTAAGGCTTAAGGATTGGATTATAGCCTAAATTTCTAAAATATAAAAAATTATCATCAAGTAATATTCTTATTCCAGTGTGAACATATTTTCCATTTCCTAGCATAATTTTTATCACTCTTTAATTAGAAGTAGTTTTAAAGTGTTGTTTTGAATATTTTTATTCAAGGGTTGAAATATTACCAATAGAGGAACTAATAATTATTTGAGGTGGTTGTAGGTTGTTTCTTCACCTGTCTCAATTTTTTTCACAAATGTTTAATATGTGAAGATTCTCAGTGTTTGTTTTAAATTCTTCTTAGAGGCTAAGAGAGACTTAGTCTTAGAGAGACTGTAAGTGAGAAATATTAATTATTTAGCTCAGAAAATAGACCAGTACAAGAATAAAAGACTGTCAAGTTTAAAACATAGCAGACTTAAGTGTGTGACTCTTTTAGTTACTTAAAGTAATGACTTCTGAATTATCAGTAAAATTTAGTTTATCCAACCAGGTGAATAAACGTCATATGTAATGGTTAAATCTTTTATATGTCCATGGACAGACATTCAAATTATATTCTACTAATAAAGAGGAAAAAATTATTGTTTTAGTTCATGGATGACATTTTTTTCCAGACGTTTGTTCACCGTGTGTCCTAGAAAAAAGTGGAGATTTTAAGAGCCTCTTAATAATTATTTCCTTTCTGCTTTCCAATGATGCTTCCACATGCCATGAATCAAAATAAAAATCTCCGTGGTAGTCATGGGCAAACTAGGTATGCTTCTTGAAGCCTGACAATTTCCCTGACATATCATGTAAGTGAATGACATCGGTAACATTATCCATAATAAACTCAAATTAAAAATCCAGACGTGACCAAGTAGATTTGTTACTAATCTGTAGTCTTTTTTAGAAATACATTTGTACTTTTGGACTTAGAACTAGCATTCTAAGTACCTGAATTAGCACAATAACTTTGATAGCACTGTTTTAGCCATAGGAGAGTATTTGTTGGTTCTTTATATACAAGTAATTCTATGATTGTAATTTAAATTTCTCCTAAACCCAAATGCTCATTATTAGAGGACCCATTGCATAAATTATGTTACATATCCATAATGGAAGAATAATGAGGATATGTTTTATGCATTAATATGAAAAATCTTTAATATATATTAATAAGTAAAAATGAAAGTAGAGAAAGATTTGTAAACTCTTTGTGGAAAAATGAAAGTGGGGAAATTGTGTGATATATATATATATATATATATATATATATATATACACACACACACACACATACACACACACACACGCACACATTTATATTGACTTTGTGTGTGTAAAAAGTAATCTGAGAAAAGATAAACACACTAATAAAGAAGACTTGACAGTTTTGTATGTGCAGAGATGAGAACTTAGAAGATGGGGCTACATGAGGTTTTTTTTTTTCATTATATGCTATTTTATGCTTTATGTTTGAACCATGTGAATAAATTATTCAAAAAAATAGATAGATGATAGATAGATAGCTACATTTTTAAAACTATGCTGGTGAGTTCTGTTTTAAGAAAAACCCGGTAATGGAAACCAACTTTTAAAATTGTTGCAGTCATCTAGATTGTCGAATCTTATTTAGCACTAAAAAGAAATGAGCTATCAAGCCATATAAGAAAACATGGGGAAACCTTAAATGCATGTTACTAGATGAAAGAAGCCAATCTGAAAAGGCTATGATTCCACCTATATGACACTCTGGAAAAGGCAAAACCTATGAAGAGAGTAAAAAGATGAGTGACTGCTGGGTGTTAGGGGAAGAGAGGGATGAGTAAGCAAGCACAAAGGATTCTTAGTTGAGCAAAACTGCTCTGTATAATTCTATAATGGTGAATACATGTCATTATAAATTTGTCCAGACCCATAGAATGTACATCATCAAGAGTGAACCCTACCTAAAATAATAAAAACTAATGTAAATTAATCAACTATAGTCACCATGATGTAACCCTTTGACCAACATCTCCTCTCATTCTTCACCCTGTAGCCTATGGTAACCACGATTTAACTATATGATTTCAACTTTTTTTATACTCCACATATAAGTAAGATCTTGTGGCAGTTTGTCTTTCTTTGCCTGGCTTATTTCTCTTAACAGAATGTCTTCCAGATGCATCCAAGTTATTGTAAATGACAGGATTGCCTTTTTTTTTTTAAGCTGAATAGTATTCCATTGTGTGTATATTTCACATTTTCTTTATCCAGCATCCATTGATGCACACTTAGGTTGTTTCCATATCTTAGCTATTATGAATAGTGCTACAGTGAACATGGGAGTGCAGATATCTCTTCAGCATACTGATGTCATATCCTCTGGATATATACCCAGTAATGGACTGCTGGTTCATATGGCAGTTCTATCTTTGACTTTTTGAAGAACCTTAACAGTTTTTCAGAATGACCAAACTAATTTATATTTCTACCAACAGTGTGCAAGTGTTCTCTTTTCTTCACATCCTCACCAACACTTATTTGTTTTTTTGATACTGGTCATTCTAATAGATGTGAGGTGATATCTAATTGTGGTTTTAATTTGCATTTTCCTGATTAGTGGTGTTGAACATTTTTTCATTTACTTGTTGGCTATTTTCAAGTCTTCTTTTTAAGAAATGATTATTTAGGTCCTTTCCCCATTTTTTAATCAAGTTATTTGTTTTCTTGCTATTGAAGTGTTTGAGTTCCTTATATATTTTGGACATTAGCCCCTTATCAGATGTATGGTTTGCAAATGTTTTATCCCAGTTCTTAGGCTGTATCTTCGCTGTTTTGGTTTCTTTTTCTTTTCTCTCTCTCTCTTTTTTTTTTTCCAGAAACTTTTTAGTATGATTTAATCCTACTTGTCTATTTTTTGCTTTATTTCCTGTGCTTTGGTATCATATCCAAGCCATCATTGCCAACACTGAGAAGCGTTTCCTTTTTCTTTTTTTCCTCTAGATTTTTACAACTCAGACCTCAATTTAAGTCTTTAATTTATTTTGAGTTGATTTTTGTTTATAGTGTGAGATGAGGGTCTAGTTTCATTTTTTTCCATGTGGATATCCAGTTTTCCCAATGTCATTTGTTGAAGAGAGTATTCTTTCCCTGTTGTGGATTTTTGGCATTTTTGTTGAAAATTAGTTGACTGTAATTTGTGGGTTTAATTTTGAACTCTCTTTTCTGTTCCATTGGTCTTAGTGTCTGTTTTCATGTCAGTACTACGCTGTTTTGATTACTATAGCTTTGTAGTAAATTTTTAAATCAGGTAGTATGATGCCTCTGACTTTATTATTTTTACTCAAGATTACTTTGGTTATTTGGGGCCTTTTGTGGTTCCATACAAATTTTAGGATTATTCTACTTCTGTTTTTTAAAAAAATTCCATTGGAATTTTGACAGATTACATTGAATCTGTAGATTGCTTTGGATAGCATGGACATTTTAACAATATTTTTTGTTCCAGTCCATGAACACAGAATGTTTTTCCATTTTTTTCTGTCTTTTAAAATTTCTTTTATCATTGTTTTATAATCTTCTGCATGCAGGTCTTTTCTCTCCTCGCTTAAATTTATTTCTAAGTATTTTTTTAATAACTACTGCAAATGGGATTTTTTGAATAAGTCATTGTTAATGTATACAAATGTTAGTATACAAATATGATTTTTATATGTTGTATGCTTGTACAACTTTACTGACCATTTTATAAGTCTAACAATTTTTTGATGGAGTCTTTAGGGTTTTCTCACATATAAGATCTTGTCATTTGTTAAAACAAGTTAACATCTTCCTTTCTGATGTGTACGCCATTTGTTTTTCTTATCTAATTGCTCTTGCTAGTATTTTCAGTATTATGTTAATAGAAAGAGTGAGAGTGGGCATTCTTGTCTTGTTCCAGATGTTAGAGGAAAAACTTTCAGCTTTTTGCCATTGAATGTGATGTTAGTTATGGGCTTGTCTTTATTGTACTGAGGTACATATTTAATTTGTTGAGAGTTTTCATCATGAAAGGATGTTGAATTTTTCAGCTGCTTTTTCTGCATCTACAGAGATGATCATGCAGGTTTTAGCCTATATTCTGTCAATATGGTGTATCACATTTACTGATTTGCATATGTTGAGCCATTCTTGCATTCCAGGGATAAATTCCACTTGATCATGGTGCGTGATCCTTTTAATGTAATGTTGAGTTTGGCTTATTAGATTTTTTTTTAAAGGATTTTTGCATGTATGCTCCTCAGGGATATTGGTCTGTACTTTTCTCATAGTAGCCTTGTCTAGCTTTGTTATCATGGTAATGCTGGTGTCAGAAAATGAGTTTGGAAGCTTTCTCTTTGCTTAGTTTTTTGGGAAGAGTTCAAGGATTGGTCATCATTCTTTTTTAAATGTTATATAGTTCAGCAAGTGAAGTTATCAGGTCCTGGGCTTTTCCTTGATGGGAGACTTTTTTTTTTTTAATGTGGGGTACAATTCAGGGTCAGGTATACAAATGGTCATTATGCAGGTACCCTTGTTGATGAGGTATGCCCTCCCAACCCAGCAGTTTCCTACTACTGTCATTCCCTTTCTTATAGTATTATGATAATTGTTCAATGTCTGCTTATGAGTGAGAACATGTGGTACTCAGTTTTTTGTTTCTGTGATAGATCACTCAGTATTATAGACTCTAAGTTCATCTGAGTTACTGTGAAGTTCATAATTTTGTCCTTCTTTATGACTGTGTAATATTCCATCATGTATATGTACCACCAACCGTGCTACCCATCGAAAGAGGACTGGATGGGAGACTTTTAACTACTTCTTCAGTTCCTTACTCATTACTGGTGTGTTCAGATTTTCTATTTCTCCATGATTTAGTCTAGATAGGTTCCATGTGTCTCTTATAGTTACTATTTAGCCATTGACTATAATATTTATTTTGCTATATATTTTCTTATCTATCTTAACGTCTCTTCTGAAGGACTTAGATTAGTGACAATACATCTGGGAAAGAGGAAACGTTAAGACTTTGAATGTGTGTTTGTGAAGCAACTAGAATTTACCACAATTCAAGATGACCTTGGAATCGAGCAATCTATAAGACCAAAGTGAAGTGCCTGGCAAATAATCCTGCATGCTCATACCATGCTTTGTGGATCCAGGGTGGGCTCAATGATGGTCTTCTTTACTTTGTTTTGCAGTTTAATTGCACCCAAGATGAGGGAAGGCTTCTCATGCTTGGGAAGGTAATAGTGTTGTCAAAAATGCTTAGCCCCAAATGATATTTGTCCCCTCCTCCCACTCTCTCCATTTATTTCTCTTTTGATCTGTTTCTCTACCAGCTTTTCTGAAAGTTCCCTTTGATCCTAAACTCACTAGAGCTTTCTGGGCTTAAGTATGCCTGCTCTACAGAATGCCAGGGCTAATCTGAACTTCAAGAGTGTCAGGGTTTCCTCTTGCCTACTCCTCCTCTTCATCAGCTTGGTGGCTAGGTCTTAACTGTAATCTTAGACTGTGTGGTCCAAAACCTGACTTATTATGGTTCTTCTATTCTCCCAACTTAGGAAGAGCACTAATACAAACTAATATACAAACTAGTAATACATCGAATGCTTACAAAGCGCCAGACACTATTCCTAGCACTTTGCACACAATGATTAATTTTATCCTATGATCCTATTGTATCTTATTATCCCTACTTTTTAGATAGGGAAGCTGGGGCACAAGGAAATTCAGTAATACTAAAGAATATAAGATAAGTTTCAGAGCCAAGTGGTCTGGCGCTCTTAACCAATTTCCTTTGAAAAAAAACAACAACAAAAAAAACTAAGTTGATTTCAGCGTTTGTCATCTTAGCTGGTGTCAAGGCATTCCCAAGCAATCTTAGCCATTTGCAGAGAGACCTGCAAGTCGTTTGAGGTGAGAGTTGACCTCAGCGATTTCTGAACTGCTCCGTGGTTGTGTGCACTAGGTGCACATTGCCCCTGGACCTCATTGTGTAACAACCTTTTCTTCTCTCTGATGTTTCATGTTGCTTGCCTGTGATGAGAATCGTGTTTTTGTCAGGTAGGATTATAACCTGCCACAGAGCCCACAAGTAAAAAAGAATCAATCCAACTATTTCTGGAATAATATCTCATCCTCATAGGGTCTCCTAAGGATACTAATGTCAGGAAAGTAAAAGGAGTAAAATGGAGTCTTTCAGTGGTGCTCTGTATGTCAGAGTTAGTTTAACTGGCATTTATGTAAGGGTATATACTGTCACAATAGTGAAAGGAAAGCCTTTCTAGCCATTTATCAATTATTTTATAGTTCTTTTTTCATGGCAGATGGAACAAAAGAACAAAGAAAGTTTACTTCCAAAGCAATTTAATAAACATGAAGTGAAAAAATCAAGATAGACTTGTTTCTTTTCACATTTTCGCCTTCAAAATTGCCTTATTATTGACAAATGAATTCATTTCTTTTTCATATCACAAATTTAAGTGTGTCTCTGAATAAGACCCAGTATCTAATACCTTTTTTAAGTTCTACTGTGTACTGAAACTGAGTTTGAAAATTTATTTCTTTGGCTGTTTCTTCCCTTCACAATTTGGAGAGTTTTGAAATTACCTTTGGATGGTTTTCATCGAGAAGATATGTTTGCTTGTTTATCTATTTTAAATCAAGAAAAAACAGATAAATATTCATATCATTTCTTGCTAACTAACTCAGTTGGCAAATTATTTTTGTATCCTGGGGTTAGTGCCTACTCAGATTAAACTTTTTTTAAAAAGAGCTTGAGTTTAAAATGAGGCTGCTTCTTAATCAAGTAGGATGTCTGGATCTATTTCAGAGGCATATATGGTTTTTGTTTTTATATGAAGTAAAGAATAAGACATTTGAGTTATGCATATAAGATTCTTGTTGGATAAGTAAATTTGCCTAAGTAAGGATGGGGTAATGGAAATGTTTAACGATTTGCATTGAGGGGTTAATGTTGTCAAAAGCTATCTCGAAGGCAACTCTCTTCAAGCCATTACACCTGGGCTAATAATCTTATCTCCTAGTCTTAGCAAAATTGGTCTTAATTCTAAAACCTAAATAAGAGTTCTTCCTGTAACCTTTGTGATTTTTTCTTGAAGACATTTGAGCGGAAAACTGTCATTCCTCTCTGTACAGTCTCAAAGATGATATTTTACACTGCCTGACTGCCTCTAGCAATGGGATGAGTAACAGCTAAATCACAGACACCAAAGTTCTGACCACAGAGGATTAAGATGAGGAATGGGAGAAAGGAGTAGTGGCAGGACAGTATCACAGTGGAGTCCACTTTTCAGGCTTTGTGGTTATGTCTCAAGTTGCTTTTGACACTAACATGAAGGTAAAACTATTCATCCTCATCATCTCACTATCGGAGCCAAGGAATGTTTTAAAAATCAGCATATATTAATATCCAAAACTAAGTATTTAAATTATATTATAACTTTGTATTATTTGTAATATATAAAGATAATTTTAACTTGGCAATTTTAAAGATCAAATATATCCTTGTGGATTATAGCCTTTAATTATATACTACTTGAGTCTATTTATATAACCTTTTATTAAAGATGGTATAAATAGGTCATAAGAGTATATAGTAATTTTTTATAAATCAGTCTTACTTGGTACAAAGAATTTTCTTTATTAAGAAAGATTTTAAAAAATCACTTCCAAGTAAAAGTTATTTTTAGTCCATATAATTTAGGATCTCATCAAGGTCTAAAAAAGGTACTTAAGAAACAAGACATAGACTTTTGTCCTCTATCAAGGTGAAATGTACTATTGACAAGTATTCAGTACCCATTTTTGTTAAAGAAAGCAGTTTAACTGTTTATGTTAGATATTGGTTGACACCACAAGGTAGTAAAAAATGTACATGCACAAGCTTTAAATCACATCGACCAGCATTCAAATTCTAATTTATCAGCCAACTGTGTGACCCTGACCCAAGTTTAACTTGTGTCAAGTCTCAGTTTCCTCATAAATAAAATGGGAATAATGATATCAAGCTTCAGAATGAAGATTCAAAGGAATATCTGAAGAAAGGCACTTAGTATCATACTGCAAGCTCTATATCCAGTTGATCCAGGTAAGGTTTGACTCATTCCATCTCATACACCTCTCTCTGGAGTATTGCGGTAGTATAGTATTCCATTCCTGTCTCTTCTAATTCATCCTCAATATCATTACTCAGTGGTTCTTTTAAAGTACATCTTTGGACCTGTTGTTCCCCTGCTTTATTAACCTTGTCGGTTGCTTCCTATTGTCTCAAGGAAAAAATTGAAGCTCCTTGCCTTGGTATACTTGGGCTTTCCAGACCTGATTCCACTATGTCTTCAGCCTAATAGCCAATAGTCTTTCCCCATATACCCTACACTTAGTACCATCCTGAACAGCTTTCAGATCTCAGAACATGCTTTGCTGTGTCACCTTGAAAGTATGCCAGATCCTAAGGACAGATTTAAGGATGAGTAAGAATAATCTGCTTCAGATTGACCATAGTTACTTCAACTTTGGTTTACTTTAAAAACAGCCAAGAAGTGATACAAAGGATATATACAATATAAAGGAACCAGGCTGAATGGGCTTGTCTCTTTGAGATTCCCTTAGTCACAAACAGAGTCCTAGAATTTAGTCTAGAGTCCTGCAGGCCTAATAAGTTGGGGAATTTGCCAAATCAGAGGGACCTAGAATCACAAGCTTGTTGCCTTTTATTATAAGTTTTAGTTGGTAGTGGTGGTGGTAGTAGGTATGTCAGCTCATGTAATCTCATGTCATCCTGTTACCAAAAAGACTTTCCTTGCAGCACAACATTTAAAGAACTATTATTTTTCTATTGTTTTCCTTCCTACATTGTCAGGCTTACATGAGGCTTCATTGCAGTGTTCTTGACCATGACCAGCCGCAACTCTTCCTGTTTTTAGCGCTTGTCCTCGGCATCTTTTTTTTTTTTTTTTTTTTTGAGTTGGAGTCTCACTCTGTCGCCCAGACTGGAGTGCAGTGGCCGCTCCCGGCCACCGCAGCCTTGACCTGCTGGGCTCTGGCGATCCTTCCGCCTCAGCCTTCCAATAGCTGGAACTACAGGCGTGCGCTACCACACCCGGCTAATTTTTGATTTATTGTAGAGATGAGGTCTCGCCAAGTTGCCCAGGTGGGTCTCGAACCCGCGGGCTCAGGCAATCCACTCACCTCAGCCTCCCAAAGCGCGGGATTACAGGCTGAGCCACCAAGCTCGGCTGTCCTCGGCATCTTTAAATGTCACATGAGTATGAGGAAATTCTTTCTAATTGAGGTGAAATTCACATAACATAAAATTAACCATTTTAAAGTGTTCAATACGATGGCATTTACTACAGTCTTATTGTTACACAACTGTCACCTGTATCTAGTGCCACAGCATTTTATGAGGACATTTTTTAACCTAATGGATAATGTCTATGAATGAGTGACCAGAATAGGTTTCCATCTCTAGGCTTTTAAGAGCTTTAAGAAGCTTAAAGACTATTCTAGTAGGACCTCCCAAGTCTACTTTCATTTCTAATTTTTTTATTTTAAAATTGTATGATGACATTTTGAAGATATCAGCAACAAGCTACCTAAACATCTTCATGTCAGCCAGCATTAACTGCTTTCTGCTTGCCTAGCATAGAATATTGACTATATAAAACAAGCAGAAGATAAGTTGTTTGTACATAACAGATTAGTAATTTACTTGGAGAGCAAGATATAATGAAATATGTAGAAAAATATACTTGTTCTCAATTTCCTGTGGTTAAACACAAGATCTTTTAAATGTCTAGTCACTTCCTTTGGAGAGACTTTTACTTAATTACCAAAAGTTGAAGAATTGTCAGAACAAGGTTACATACGTGTATTTTTAAATGAGAATGACTGTGTGTGTGTGCATATATTTTTTATTTAATTGTGGTAAAATATGCATAATATAAAATTTACTATCTTAACCATTTCTGAGTCTGTAGCTTAGTGGTGTTTAAGTACATTCACATTATTGTAAAACCAATCTCCAGAGCTCTTTTTGTCTTGCAAAGCTAAAATTCTATACCCATTAAACAACATGTCTTTGTTCCTCTTCTCCCCACCATGATGCTTTATGCCTTTATGAAGTGAACTATTCTAGGTACTTCATGTAAGTAGAATTATACAGTATTTGTCTGGCTTATTTTACTTAGGATAGTGTCCTAAAGGTCCATCCATATTATAACATGTATTAAATTTTTTTCTTTTTAAAGCTGAATAATATTCCAGTGTGTGTGTATATATATACAAAACATGGTGTGTGTGTATATATAGGAAATAAATTGGCAAAAAAAGGAATATTGAGTTTGCTAAATCCCTCACATACTACACAGTCAGTAGTTCTTGTCTGAAGATAGCTGTATTCTGTACAAGGTTCAAAGTGCAAACACTTAATGTTTTGTATGTCTATTTGTCTGATGATGGACTCTTGGGTTGTTTCTACTTTTTGAGCATCGTGAATAACTCTACTATGCAGATGAGTGTACAAATATCTTTTTGTGACCCTTCTTTCAGTTCTTTTAGATCTGCACCCAAAAGTAGAATTATTAAATCATATATAATTCTATTTTTAATTTTGTGAAGAACTGCCATAACATTTTCCTTAGCAGTTGCATCATTTTATGTTTCCACCACCAAGGGTTCTAATTTCTTCAAAGCCTCATCAACACTTGTTATTTTATTTTCTGGGTTTTTGTGGGGGAGGTATAGTAGCCATCCTAATGGTTATGCGGTGGAGTAGTATTTTTTAATGTATTTATTTTTCTTTCAAGATGCTTTCCTTGACAAGTATCATATTTTAAATGAAGTTTTAACAGAAAATTATAATGGGATATATAATCTCATTTAAAGATTATGTGCGAAGTCTAAATTTGAATACTATGCCAGTTGAAACTTTTCTGCTTTACTCCAAATGATAGTCCTCTAGTATGGTTTATGACAGTCTGAGAAATCAGGGAAACCTGCCAGGGAATTGGCCAAAACAAAATCCAGCGAGGTCTCTTTGAGACAGCATTAAAAAAAACCATTGGGCAACCCCCTCAGGTCCCCTCATGATGTGGGATCTTTTCTGTCCTCTTAATAAATCCTGCTTTCTCACTTTCAAAAAAAACCAAAACAAAACCATAAGTGTTTGCACTTTGAACCTTGTACAGAATACAGCTATCTTCAGACAAGAACTACTGACTGTGTAGTATGTGAGGGATTTAGCAAACTCAATATTCCTTTTTCTGCCAATTTATTTCCTTAATTTTCTACACATTAAAGATTGGAAAAGAGCTGACAGAAAGAAGCAGTAACACTGATTGACAATAGGAAATAACCGCATTATTGTAATGGGATGCGATCATTTAAAAGTCAGAAAGCCACAGGAAGACCTATTTATATTAAAGTACAGTGTACTGTGTTTTGTTTATAATTAGCATGAGGTTCAGAGGAAGTAAGTACATGAAGAGTATTTAGTTTACTAAAACATGAAAAAAAAACCTAAGGTATTTTTAAATTCTTTTCACTAAAATGATAAGGGTGGCAATATTTGCTTTTCAAAGGAATTGGCTTCATTTATCTAAAAAGATATGCTATCATATGGATTAGCTGATTTTCCAGTGACGAAGAAAAGATAAACATATGGTACAAAGTAGCATGTATTCACGTGTCCAAAAATATTCTCATCATCTTTCTCATGTAAAATCCAATTGTCCTCTTAATTTTCCATTTTCTGGGATGATCCTCCTAATCTTTATTATCATCCTTTGCCTGCCTAACTGGTAGCTCTTACAAAAGTTTCCCATTTGTCTTTACTTCACAATTCTGGGTCCCTTTTTTTTTTTCCCTGTATGGTATCAAAGCATTTTCTCTCTTAAACTTATCTCTATATTGCAGTCAATCTGTGTTCTGAACCATCTGACCTCTGAGACCACCAGTGTGTCCCAGATCGGTAATAGCCAAAGAGACAAAGTTGTTGTTATCATGCTGAGAATTGTGTATGGCATACATCTTAGTATGCCTCCAGGAATGGGAAGCCATTAGGTTGTCAGATGTGTCATAGTGGGAAAAAATATTGGGATCATTGAACCAGAGTGTGAGCAACCTGAGCCTTCTTTCTCTTTCTGCCATACATAGTACCATGTTTGAACTAGGCATTGAGTTCATACATAAACAATAAGGAGAAGAATTTGGATTTTTGCTGGATAAAAACATATTAAATGTAGAATGTTGAGTTTTGGGTAGGTAAAGTGACAGAGTTGTGGTACAATAAAACTATATCCTGCCAGAAAGGACATAAGATTGAGGGCTCAAAGATAAAGGCATAAAGTTGCACAAAAGGAGGTATTAGGCTCTGATATAAACTCTGATTGCCTGAACATTTTCTAAGAGTGGAACCCAAATGCAAATCTGAACTTTGTAGCAACCAACTCAAAAAAGGGAAAACCTTCAGGTCAGAATTCCACAATAGCTATGAGATCAATCATCTAAATAACTATTTAGAGAAGTATAACTACAGTATATTTTGTTTTCAAAAATAAAAATAGCCTCATTTTGCTTTCATCCTAAAAAGCAGTATGTTTCTTATTTTTTTAAAAAAAAAAATCAAGCAATAAAGAAAGTACAAAATCGTATATAATTACCCCACTAGAAATCACTTGTTGCTATCCCCCTAGCTTCCTACTAAAAGGAAACAGTTAATTATACAACGTGTATGGGTTAATTTATATTCCAAAAAGTATAAGAACTGTTAATTTCCTACATTTTAAATAACACTAGGTCAGTGTTGTTAATTTTTCCCAGACCTGTAAGAGAAAAATTATATTTGTTATTTTCTGCCATCTTTAATATTGATATTTCTGTATTAAAAATATGCTGCTGGGCTCGGTGGCCCAACCTGTAGTCCCAGCACTTAGGGAGGCTGAGGCAAGTGGATTGCCTGAGCCCGCAGGTTCGAGACCAGCCCGGGCAACTTGGCAAGAACTCGTCTCTACAATAAAAAAATAAATAAATAATTAGCCAGGTGTGAAAGTGTATGCCTGTAGTTCCAGCTGCTTGGATTCTGAGGCGGAAGGATCGCCGGAGCCGAGCAGGTCGACGCTGGGTTGGCCGTGAGCATGCCACAACACTCCAGGTGACAGAGTGAGACTCCAGCTCTCTCTCACACACACACACACACACACACACACACACACACACACACACACACACAAAATATATATATAGAGAGAGAGAGAGAGTAGATTTTTAAGTTTGCTTAGGAAAAGTGATAGATGTGACTTTTTCCCATGGTTTTTGTAAGTAGACACTATGTAATGTAACAAACAAGTCTTTTTTTTTTTTTAATGTGAACAGAAACACATTTATTACACACAAAAAAAGAAAAAACAAATTCACATTGTGTTGAGCTACAATATGGCAGCAGATTAGAAAAATATATATTTGTACAGAATTTTAAGATAACTCCTAAAAGAACATAGCCTTGTTGCCACGTGACAGGACACAGGATCTGAGGACTTAGTAGCAGCAAGTGAAGTGCTCGTCACTGGGTCTGCTGCCTTGGCTCTGGCCTCCAAACCCGCTATGCAGGATAGGGTGGCCCCAGGAGGCCCCGCCTAGACGAAGCTGCTGCACCCTGACATCCCTCCCCGGTTCATCATGTGGCCGGGCCTGGAGTGACCAGACATGCTCCTCTCACCACCTTGCCACCTCTTGTGATCCCTGTCCATCATGCCCCTGTCTGCAGCACCCTGCCATGCCCGGTCATCCTGTCTTTGGCCATGGTTCCCCCAGTCACTTCTGCCCCTGGGAGGAGGAGTCAGCCCGCAGCCTTCGCTCATCCTCTACAAACAAGTGTCTTGATAACATACTTTCATTAATTTGATGTTTTTTTCTGGAGTATTTCTCGTAATAGCACCAAATTATGGGTAATGGTGTCCTACTAGAATTTTTAATTCAATAAAAGCAGTTTTTCCGGGGCCAATATAATATGGTCTGTTATTCAGCTTCTTTATTTGGATTTATCCAGGAATATATTTGTAGTAGAGACCACTGGCTTTCTTTTTTTTCCCTCTCTTTTAATTTTTTTTATTTTAAAGGTGTGGGGTACAATTCAGAGTTAGGTATACAAAGTGTTCATTATGCGGGCACCCTTGTTGATGAGATGTGTCCCCCCTCCCCCAGCAGATTTCCACTGCTGCCAGTCCCACCTCTCCCTCACCCCCCTCCCCCCGCATTTTTGCATGACTTCCAACCTTTTCTTATAGTATTACGATAATTGTTCAAGGTCCACTTATGAATGAGAGCATGTGTAGTCAGTTCTTTGTTTCTGTGAGAGATGACTCAGTATTATAGACTCTAAGTCCATCCAGGTTGCTGTGAATTTCATGATTTTGTCCTTTATGACTGCGTAATATTCCTTCGTGTATATGTACCACATTTTTTTAATCCAGGCCTCCAGTTCTCTTTTGATGGGCAGCACACTTGGTTCCATGTCCTTGCTACTGTGAACAATGCTGTGATAAACATACATGTGCAGGTATCTTTTTCATAGAGTGCTTTGAGTTCTTCTATGTATATTCCCACTAGGAGGATTGCAGGGTCATATGGAAGGTTGATTTTTAGATCTTTTAGGAATCACCACACTGTTTTCCACAGAGGCTCTACTAGTTCACACTTCCACCAGTGTAAAAGTGTTCCCTTTTCACTGCATCCTCTCCAGCATCTGTTGTTTTTTAAGTTATTGGTGATGACCATCCTGACTGGAGTTAGGTGGTACCTCAGTGTAGTTTTAATTTACATTTCTTTGATGACTAGTGAGGCTGAGCATTTTTTCATGTATGTTAGCTGCTCGTATGTCTTCTTTTGAGAAGTATCTGTTCATATCTTTTGCCCACTTTGTAATGAGGTTGTTTGTTTTTTTCCTCTTCGGCACATTTGAGTAGATCCTAGATGTTAGGCCCTTGTCAGATAATACAATTGGCAAATATTTTTTCCCAGTCTGTGGGCTGTCTCCCTGCTCTCTTGATGGTTTTTTTGACTTTGTAGAAGCTTGTCAGTTTGATTCTGTCCCACTTGTCTATCTTATCTCTTATGGCATGGGCACTTGGGGTTTTGATCAGGAATTGATTGCCAGTTCCAGTTTCCATAAGGAGACCACTAGCTTTCTGTCAAAATCTACTTTGTCATTCTTCTTGGACACACGATTAAATTACCTTTGCCAACTCCCCTTGAAATTTGGTGTGGCTATGTAACTGGGTTTTCTCTTTTCTCTAGTGAATTATAAGTAGAAGTGATGTGAGTCACTTCCTTGACCTTGCCCATAAAAATCTCCATAATGTGTTTCTCAGTGCTCTTTTTTTTTTTTTAATTGCTAAATGTAATGACAGTGTTCCAGGAAACCTTAGCAGTCATGTGTTGAAGATGACTGAATAGTCATCAGCCTGGATCCTTGAATGACTATGTGGAAAGAGCTGCATAGCCTACCCAAACATCCATCCGCACTATTGCATAAGAAAAATATATACTTCTAATTGTTTAAGCGGCACAGTTTTTAAACTTTGTTTGTTACTGTAGCTTAGCCAACCTAATACAATACCTTAGAAAATATAACTGGACATAAATTGAACTAGATTCAGATGCTAGTATCATCAGGACACGTGCTGTCTCTGTGACATGATTCTGAATTGGCTTTATTCATAAGTAGGCTTTCTCCACGTAGTAGGGTAGATGACCCAGCAGTTCCAGTCTTTGTGGTCTTTTACAGCTATGAGCATAGAAGTTTGCTTTGTTGGAGAGGGGAATAGTAGGAAAAAAACAGCTGAAGTTATAAAAAATAATTTAAAAATTTTTAATGTGGTACAAAACATAAAATTTACCATCTTAACCATTATTAAGGGTACAGTTCAATAGTGTTAAGTTAATTCACATTGTAAAAACAACTGAAGCTTGTGAATCAGGAAATGAGTGACATAATAATTCTGTCAAAGTTTTTTAGAGATCTGAAAGGAAAAGCAGTTGGAACCTGGGAGAGGTGGATGTCATAACCATTGATCAAGCAGACCAGATCATCGGTTTCCAACTCCCAGAGAACCAATAGAATAATAGTCCTGGGCAGGTGATTTTTCAAGGCAGGAATGGCTAACAGTGAGGAAGTGATCTGCATCTAGGCAGTTGACATCAGCATTAGGCCACAAACAAATCTCGTAAACCCTGGAAATCAATGTTAAGGAGTAGGGTCTGTCTAGTCAGGTAAGAGAACTTATGGTTGTGGTAGCAGTCTTTCCCTGACTATAAGAAATCAAACGCAAATCCAGATTGCAGAAGCAGCTTCTAGAATTGAGGTACAGGGCAAAAAACCAAGGAGGAAAACCCCCTTGCTACTCATAAAGATAGGACAACTTCAGGGACTAGATGCTCCTGAGGTGAGTATCACAGGAAAATGTAGAACTCTGTATAACAGGAGTGTAAGGACATTCAAGTAGAGCATTGCTTTAAACAAAAGCTCATGACTGGAGCTTATTGAGTGCTGAGAATTATAGGTGTAATCCTGGTAGTTTTCATCATAGAAATAAAAGTTAAAAATGGAGCTGTTCTTTCCTGTGCCATGGGTATAACTTAAGAAGTCACTGTAAAAGAGCAATGGGTCTCATTGTTATCAATAAGTGTTTGAGTGTTTCATCATATGCAATGTAAGATTCTAATTCCACAGGACATAACAGATGAACTTTAAATCTGAAGAAGGGGGAAATGTGACCAGTATTGCTTTGTTTTAGCATTCTGTTCCTTTATTTACCTTGGATACCACAATGGAAGACTTATAATGCTGTATATTTGTTAATAATATGGCAAGTTCCTAACTTACAAATTAGTTAAATTTGAAAAGTTCTACATTAGTAGTTTGTTTAAATTCAACACATTTTTTATAGAAATTGTGTTATAAATTGTAGCTCAGTTTCCAGAATAATTCACAAATGACTTTTAATATGTAATTCCTCTAAATTGCTATACACTAGCAAACATATTGATTAGCAATGAAATCGAGATACAGTAACTTTACAGACCTTTAAAAGGAGATAAGAAAGATAAAAATATATATGTATTTGAGAACATTTTTTTTCAGGTGGGTGTGACTCAGCTGTAATAATAAAAGGCAGAAGAAAAAGAACACAAATTAATCTTTCTGAAGGTGAGAAGCATACTGATTATTCCAGTACCTTTACCAACCAATAGGTGGTGTTACTGTCACAGAATAGTTAGGTTGCTCTGTGCCACAAAGCAAAGGGAGCATGTGGAAAGTATATGCGACGTGGTTTTAAATGGATTGTAAAAAGGAGGCAGGAATAAAAAGGGAGACAGTATGAACTTGACAACATGTGGATGATTTTGTAGCATAACAGGTGATTATACTAGCACATTTTCTTACATTTACATGTAAAAATTAAATGTAATTCAAAACACACCTTGCCTTGTTGATAAGTTTTCTTTGAGCTTTAGTTTTCTGTTATAAAAATAAAGATTGTTGTGAGAATTAAACAAGAAAATAAAACTAAGGTGTCTAATAGTACCACATACATAATTGTTGCTCAATAAGTATAATTCTACTCTTCTGCTAAATGAGTCAGATCACATTAATAAGCCACATTGACATAGTATTATTGATACGTTGCTAAATTAGGCTAAATTACACAATCTTTGGACCCTCAAAGCTTATAAGAAAATAGCAAGAAGTAGAGCAAAAATGTTAAGCTTTATTATTTATCACTAAGAATAAATAATTTTTCAACTTAAATAATTTCATTATTTTGTAGATAAATGTCCTAGTATGCGCTGCCAGTATACCCATATGTATTCTGTTTGTGGAGACCCCCATCTAAAAGTAGTATTACCATGATGTAGGTCTAAATATTTGTGACTATAGTCTTTATCTTTTTGAGCATCAATGAAAAACAAGGAATAAGTAGGTTAAAAAGAGCAGTGTGAATGGTCTTTTTTTGCAGCCTTCACAATCAGAATGGGACCAGTCTTTCCCTTTCATGTCCTACATCCTGCCTTTTGGTGGAATCACAGCTTATTATCATGTCTTTCTACCAGTGAACATGAGTAGCATAAAACTTATGTCGTCCAGTTTTATTTATTAGCCAGCGTAAAGCTTTGTCATAGAGAGAGCTTAAATTCATGACTAAAATAATATGGTGCTATATATAAATTGTTCTTGCTGGAATTTTCTTTCCTTTGATTGCTTGTGATTGGCCTTGGACTACTTCAATCTCTTCCCCTTCACAAGAGCCTCCAGGTCTGAGGGGTCTCAAGGAAGTGTTAATGCCTCTCCAGTGAGGGCCTGCTTCCTTGAAGACAAGTGAATTGAAGGGCTGTTTTTCTCTGTTGCTATTCAGACTTCTTTGTCTCTTCCTAAGGACTTCTTACTCCAAAGTAAGAAAGTGATTTCTCACTGAACTCATCCTTTCTAAGCACTGGAAGCAAGCCTTAAATCAGTTTCCAGCCTTAAATCATAGATCCACAACTGAAGTAGGCTTTATATCTTCTTGGAGAACAGAACTGTAGGAAACATCCTACATTGTCTTACCACCAGTTACTCAGGAGCTTGTGACAGATTGCTTGACTAACTACATGAAGAATAGCGTAGGGGAAGAAGCCAATACATGATGGTCGTTCTGCCATTCACAAGATCTTGATTTTGTTTAGGGAACCAGTAATTTGTTCATGAATAGATTTTTGGTATCTTGAAAGTACAAGACTTGGTCTGAATCAGTGATTTTCACAGGACTTCTTAGAATCCTAGGAGTGTGAGGAGGTACCTCCATGGAAGGGGAGGGGAGAAAAGGTGGGTGGGTCTCTGGACCCCTGCCTTAACCAGAGACGCTCTGCTTGAACTGTGTTGTAAATTGAACCTCTATTGAAGAAATTTTTAAAGATAAAAGTTTAAAAATTCTTAGTACCCAAACCTTTTGCCAATGAAACCCAATTTTTGTGCTCGGGAATCTGGTTCTCATATACTAACTAGTATAGTTTCTTTTAAGCTGGTAATTACCACATTTCATTAGATGATTATGTGTTCTCTTTCTACATCAGAATATATGTCTATTTATTAATGATAAGTAGTGCCTGGTGGTAAGTTAAATTAAATAGATTAATGAAGGGTAGTAGTAATTTCATGGATTAATAAATAAATATAATTTTTAAAATTAAGACTAATGTACCACAAAATGCACTCTATTTATTTTTATTAGATTATTTATATTAAAACTGTCATATATCCTATGAATTAGTAACAGCAGATAATAGTGCAGTCCCTGACTCTTTCATAGTCTATGATAAATAACCAAATACTTGATTTCTAAGAACTTAGATTTAGAAATCAATCAAATAATCAGATGTATCTGCTACATTTCAAATCTGAAAGTAAAGGTTGGTCTAGGCCCAAATTTTACAGTTGTTATAATTTTATAATCCTCTAAATTCTAGTAATATTTGCCACCGTTTTAAATTAACTTCTTTCTCTTTTTACTTCTTTATTGAAATTCCTAAGTTTTCAGATTAGACTTTCAAAATAAAAATCAAATATTTGACATTACTGGTTTTATCTCACTAAGAGCACTACGCTAATTTTGAAGGGAGAACATATTATTTTGAATAATAATTTTTGTTTTATGTTGAAGGTGTACCAGTTTGGAATTTTCTTGCTTTAGTTAGTGAATGTCGCTATAAAAAATAAGATTTTCAATCATGTTCATAAATCTTCTCTTATTGTAAAAGTTTTATTAAAACCTAGATTTTGGCCGGGCTCGATGGCTCAGCCTGTAATCCCGTGCCTTGGGAGGCTGAGGTGAGTGGATTGCCTGAACCCGCAGGTTCGAGACCCGCCTGGGCAACTTGGCGAGACCTCATCTCTACAATAAATAAATCAAAAATTAGCCGGGCATGATAGCACGCGCCTGTAGTTCCAGCTACTTGGAAGGCTGAGGCAGAAGGATCGCCGGAGCCCAGCAGGTCGAGTCTGCGGTGGCCAGGAGCGGCCACTGCACTCCAGTCTGGGCGACAGAGTGAGACTCCAACTCAAAAAATAAAAATAAAAAATAAAAATAAAACCTAGATTTTGCATTATATATATACATATATATATCTTCCATTTAAGTTGACTAAAAGAAGATTTTATCCTTCCCTTTTCTTTCCTTTTTTATGTGTGTTTGAGACATGTTAATTCAAATATATTCATAGCAGAATCACCTAATGTTAGTTTTTTGTGATTTTTTTTTTAATGTTCAAATTCTCAGTTATTTAAGTATACTTCATACATTGGAGATCATTTAACTTTACAAAGAGGTACAGAATGTATTTGGCGAATGAAGTATTTTAAAGAGCTGATTCCTACACATCAATCAAAGTCTGAAATGGCTGCTTCTTTCAATTCTTCAAGTGAACACATTACATGGACTCAACAGTCATGAACTCATTTAGATTTTTCTTTCTGCTAGTTACCTCCATTTAGAGGGGTGATCAGGTGTAATTGCAACTGTACTTTTTCAGGGGATCAAAATTTCTTTGCAACTTGGATAACAAATGACTTTTTAACAATATTCAAGTGTTTTTTCTTTTTTAAAAAAAACACACTCTTTTCAATGTGTGATTTCCATAGCAATGGAAAGGAAGTAAGTGAAGTATAATACTGACATTTCTAAGACTTATATGCTTGATTTGGGAATACAATCAGAAAACCTGCTTAACTTTTTATCGTAAATCTTCCTAGATTAATGCAGTAGACTATTCAATGTATATTTGTTGGTTGAATCACAGGAGTTTTTAGAATTTTAAAACTTGTTTGAATATAGCATTGTTATGAAAGTTGTTATAGTAACAGTAAATAAGAGATTTTGTTTTCCATGTGGAAAGCACAAACACAAGCTTGCAATAGGTCTATCTTTTTTTTTTTAATTGTGATATGCTTCTTATGTACTTTCAGACTTAAATTTTATAAATTTTATCTATGGCTTTTTGAAAAAATTATGGAGTTCAGTTTAAACATAACATTTTTTAAACAGAATACTGGTATACTCTAAACTTGTAATAAAACATTTTCACAAATATAAGAAATAGATCACTTGGAATTTTGTTTTGCTATCTTTCTGGGTATAGTTTGAAAATCTCTCAGCTTTGGAGGCCTGAAGGGCTAAACCATATTATACAAAGCATTTCAGAATTAGCAAGTATTTTTGTATAATTTGGATTTTCTATGATAGAACAAGCTGAAATTCCTTGTATGGGAAGCTTGTAAATATGGGATTGCTAATAAGATTTTAGGTAATCCATTGAACTAGTTGGTAGTCTTAAAAATTCTGGAAGCTTATCTGTAAGACCCCTTTAATTGTTTTTTTAAAAAAAGTATTACCTGCTGAGATAGTCTTCCATGCTCACATAAATATATGTAGAAATGTCAAATTATAGAACCATCACATTTTCAAGCTGGAGTGCCTCATTTAATCACCATGGGAAAATAATAGCTTATGATCATCATGAATAAAATGTTAGTTATGATACCATATGCAAACTTTGTAAATGCTAATTTTAAAGTCTTAAATGGAAAGAGCTTAGGCTTGGGAGTCAGAGAAATGCTTAGGTTCGAATGCTAGCTATACTACACTAATGAGCAGTGCACATTTGGATACGTTAATCACTCTATGCCTCTCTTTTCCTGTCTGTAGAAGATTGTGTTTGTTTTAAGAGACAGAGTCTTGCTCTGTTGCCCAAGCTGTAGTGCAGTGGTGTGATTACAGCTCACTGTAGCTTCGAAATCCTGGGCTCAAGTCATTCTCTTGCCTCAACCTCCCAAGTAGCTAAGACTACAGGTGTGTGCCATTACACCTGGCTGGTTTTTTTTCTTTAATTTTTTATGGAGATGGGGTCTCACTGTGTTGTACAGACTGGTCTCAAAAGTGCTGGGATTACAGGCATGAGTCATCACACCCAGCCTAAAAGGTTGTTTTAAAGATAAATGACAGTATATAAAAGACACCTAAATATTGCCTGATGCGTAGCAGGCTCTTAAATACATACTGCTGAGTAACTTTAGTTAAATTATGCTTTAAGTCATATGTAAAAATGGCTTTCACTATAAGAATTCCTATTTTAGTACTCTTAACTGATCACTTTTATTTATAATGCTTCGGAATAACAAAGTTTAAAAGTCTCCAAATCTAGTAATATGTAGTGTGCTTCTTGGCTTTCAGTAGCCCTCACTTTCATACATTATGCATTGACACTTCTAAGCCTTCTTTTGTATTCAGAATTAGTATTTTCCGTCATTACCAGACTGGTTTAGAATTATCACCTGGTTGCATTGCTTGCTGCCACTGGGATAAAGGGCCAGACATCAGTTAGACATTAAGGATCTTACTCTGTCTGTCCTTTTTGATTACCATTCCGCCAAGCCAGGGGCTCCTGTCAGGCATTAAAAGCCTGGTGGCTTATTTATAGGGAACCAACTATTTCAGAAATATGTCACCTCTCTCAACTCAACCTCTCTTTCCACTCCCAGAGTTACCTCCAAATTCCATTCATCTCTCCTCATGCTACCCCATTAGTGGGAAGTCTTAAGCTAGAAGTAGACAACTGATTGAAAACCATTACTGAGGATCACATGCCAGTATGGTCCTCTACCTTTCATTTGATCCTGGTGAAAGTCATCCCTCCTCTACTATCTTAAATATCTTGAGTGTCTGAAACTCTGAAATTTAAAGATGGGAGGTGAAATGTCCAAACATCTTCCCTGATCTGTGTGGATGGATTAGGGAAGGAGTAGTGGCCCAGGGAAGGAGTGATTCCTGAGTCAACTGTTTCATTCTTTAGGACTGTTGGTGTCACCTACCACAGGTGCCTTCAAGGGTCTTACTCATCTCCAGGGTCACTAGGAAGGTAGTAGTTATAGGTTATAAGTTCTATTCAACTTTCAAGTGTGTAAGAATGCTCTATATGCAGAAGAAAGGGAAATTATTTCCAAATAAAAACAAAAGACAATCCCGTTCCATTAATAATTTTTACTGGAACCAATCTTTGTCATGATAGTTACAAAATGATGATTTTTTCAACTCTGGTACTTGTTTCACGTTTGCTATTCAGCATCATGGTAATTGAGAGCTCTTTTATCTCCTAATTTTTCTTTATCCATCTATTTATATCTTTTAGTGCTTATGACTTTATGGATTCCTTTTTTTTCCCAGTGGTATATATAGTTTTCAAACATTTTGGTTTCAGAATTTCTTTAGACTGTTCACAATTATTGAAAGCTTTATTTTTAGGCTATGTATTGATGTTGATCATATTAAAACTAAAGAATTGCAACCAAAGCTACATTCCTGCCTTCTGGGTCCAAGTTGCTGGAGTGTGCTTCAGGGCAATAGTCTCCAGCTTAGTGGGAGAATTGCATCCATTCACTCATGCCTTGAAGACCAAACCTGTGCCTCAAGTCCCAGGTGCTATAGTAGTCTTGTAAGACCCTGAGCCCAGGAACCTGACTCCATAACCACTCTGCACACCTGTTCTCTGGATCCCAGTGCTGCTGCCTGTGAGCCATATCAAATCCAACACCAAGAGAGATCACCTCAGCTGTGACTTCCTACTGTGAGGAAAACAAGAATGATGAGGAAATCCTTAAAGCACGTTCCCCGTAACCTACACAGCCACTGTCATTGTTAGAAACTCCTGCAGTCTGGACCACTGAGGCACCTGCAGTTAACACTAACATTGAGCACAGCTAAAGAAGTATGGAAATTATACCACTGTGCTCATATGGAACCACAGCCACCATACCCTGCCCATCTGGCATCCATGAGCTCATCTACAGGTGAAAGTCTTCTCCCAGAAGCCACTCTGTAAAGTTGTAAGGGGTGACTCTACCACCAGATGTGTAGACATTAACACAGGGACACAAGAAACATGAAAAAGCAAAGAAATATGACACCACCAAAGGAACACAATAGTACTTCAATAACTGCCCCCAAAGAGATGGAAGTTTATGAATTGCCTAAAACTAATTTAAAATAATGATCTCAAGGAAATTTAGCAAGATACAAGAGAATGCAAATAGGCAGCTTGGTGAAATCAGGAAACAGTTTATGATCTGAGAAATTTAACAAATAGGTATCATGAAAAAGAACCAAACAGAAATATTGAAGTACAAGAATTCAGTCAATGAAATAAAAAATATAATTAAGGGCTTCAACATCAGACTAGATTAAGCAGAAGAAATAATTTGTGAACCTAAAGATATGTCTTTTGGAATAACTCAAAGAAAAAAAAGAAGAAAGGTTGAAAAAGAGTGAAGACTGCCTACAGGGCTTACAGGACAAACCATTAGCAAAACAAAACAAAAACCTAGCATTATGAGAGTTTCAAAGAAGAGAGACAGAGAAAGGGACACCCAGATTCATGAAGCTCAATGCGTCACAAATAAATTCAATCCAAAGAGATTCTCTTTGAGGCACAGTATAATCAAACTGTCAAAAGTCAAAAGCAAACAATTTTAAAAGCAGCAAGAAAAATGCATCAAGTCACATGTAAAGTAATCCTCTTTAGAGTATCAACAAGTTTCTTAGCAGAAACCTTTCAGGCCAGGAGAGACTGGGAAGATATATTCAAAATGCTAAAAGAAAGAAACTGGCAGCTAAGAGTACTGTACCCAACAAAGCTGTCCTTCAGAAATGAAAAACAGTCTTTCATAGACAAGCAATCTGAGGGAATTTATTACTGCCAATCCTGTCTTACAAGACATGCTTAAGGGAGTTCTTTAGACAGAAACAAAAAGGTGATAATTGCTATCATGAATACATATGGAAGTAAAAAGTAAATACATAGTAAATCTAGAATATTCCAATACTGTAATAGTGATATGTAAATAATTTATATCTCTAGTATGAAGGTTAAAAATAAAACTATCTGCCAGGCATGGTGGCTCACACCTATAATCCCAGCACTTTAAAAGGCTGAGGTGAGAGGATTGCCTGAGCTCATGGGTTCAAGACCAGCCTGGGCTACTTGGCAAGACCTCATCTCTACAATAAATCAAGAAAAACTAGCTGGGTATGATGGCACATGCCTGTAGTTCCAGCTACTTGGAAGGCTGAGGCGGAAGGATCACCTGAACCCAGCAGGTCAAGGCCGCGGTGGCCATGAACATGCCACTGCACTCCAACTTGGGCGACAGAGTAAGGTTCCAACTAAAAAAAAAATTTTTTAATTAAATAACTACATAAAACTATCTAGACGGGCATGGTGGCTCACGCCTATAACCCCAGCACTTTGGGAGACGGAGGCAAGAGGTTTGCCTGAACCTGTGGGTTCGAGACCAGCCTGAGCAACTTGCTGAGACCTCATCTCTACAATAAATCAAAAAATTAGCCAGGTGTGGTGGTACATTGTCTGTTGTTCCAGCTACTTGGAAGGCTGAGATGAAAGGATCGCCTGAGCCCAGCAGGTGGTCATGAGCATGCCACTGCACTCCAGCCTGGGTGACAGAGTGAGACTCCAACTCAAATAAAAAGAAAATACTATCAAAAATAATAAACTACAATAAATTGTTGAGTAATATACAATATAAAGAGATGTAAATGATGGCATTAAGAACATAAATTGAGGGGAGGGTAAAAGTCTGGAGTTTTTGCATGCAACCGAAGTTGAATTGTTATCAGCTTAAAATAGTAGATTATAACCATAAGATGTGTTATGTAAGCCTCATGATGACCGTAAAACTACAGTAGATATATGAACAATAAAGAGGAATCAAAGTTTACCACTACAGAAAATGTTTCAAATCACAAAGAGAGACAAAGAAGAAAAGAAAAAAGGAGCTGCAAAACAATCAGAAAACAAATAACAAACTGTCAGTAGTAAGTTCTTATTTATCAGTAATGCCTTTTAAAGCCAATTAAACTTTCCAACCAAAAGACATAGAGTGGCTGAATGGATTAAAAAAAAAAAACAGAATCCAACTATATGCTGCCTACAAGAGTCCCACAAAAACTTTAAGGACACACATAATCTGAAAGTCAAAGGTTGGAAAGAAATATTCCATGCAAATGGTAACCAAAATAAAGCAAGGGTAACTGAACCTTTATCTAATGAAATAGACTTCAAGTCAAAAACTATTGCAGGTGACAGAAAAGGTTGTTATTTAGTGATAAAAGAGCCAATTCATTAAGAGGACATAACTATTATAAATATGTATGCTCCCAACATCGGTGTACCTGTATATGTGAAGCAAAGATTAATGGACATGAAGGGCGAAATAGATAGCAATGCAGTAATAGTAGGAGACTTTAGTACCCTTATGTTCAACAGTAGGTAGATCAATCAGACAGAAAACCAAAAAGGAAATATTGGACTTGATTTGCACTTTTGACCAAATAGACCTAACAGACATACACAAAATTTTCCATCCAACAGCAGCAGAATTCACATTTTTGTCCAGTACACATGCATAGAATATTCTCTGGGATAAACTATGTGTTAGGCCACAAAACAAATCTTAACACATGTAAGAAGATTAAAATTACATCTAGTACTATAGTGTGAAACTAAAAATAATAGGAGGAATTCTGAAAAATTCACAATATGTGGAAAGTAAGCAACATGGTTCTAAATGATTCTCTGACCCATTGGTCAAAGAAATCAAAAGGAAAATGTTAAATTATCTTGAGACAAATGACAAATGGAACTACACATGACAAAACCTTTGAGATGCAGTGAAAGCATTTCTAAGACAGTAGTCTATAGCAATAAATGCCTACATTTAAAAAGAAGAAAGATTCCAAATAAATAGTTTAACATTATGTCTCACAGATTTGAAAAAGAAGAGCAAACTAAACCCAAAATAAGCAGAAAGAAGAAAAGAATAAAAGTCAGAACAGAAATAAATCAAATGGAGAATAGAACAACCATAGAATTGATAAAACTAAGAGTTGTTTTTTGGGAAAAAATAAAAATTGATAAACTCTTAGCCAGTTTAAGAAAAAGAGAAGACTCAAAGATTGAAAGTGAAGAAGTTACAACAGATGGCTCAGAAATCAAAAAGAAAAAAAAAGGACCATACAGGACTATTATAAATAATTATATGTAGCTGGGCACAGTGGCTCATGCCTGTAATTCCAGTACTTCAAAGAAGACTTAATACCAATACTTCTTAAACTCTTCTGAAAAATAAAGCTGCAGGTAATACTTCCAAACACATTTTATGGGGCCAGCATTACCTTATACCTAAGACAAAAACATCATAAGAAATGAAAACTATAGGTCAATTTCTGTGGTGAACATTAATGTAAAAATCTTCAATAAAATATTAGCAAATTACCAACAACACATCACAAAGATTATATAACATAACCAGTGGAATTTATCTCTGATATGCAAGGTTGACTTAACAGCATACACAAATCAACATTACATTAACAGAATGAAAGGTAAAAACCACATGATTATCCCAATTAATGCAAAAAAAGCATTCAACAAAGTCTAATATCTGTTTTTGATAAAAATTCTCAACAGTTTAGTTATAGAAGGAAAATTCCTTAACAGAGTAAAGGCTGTTTAAAAAAATTGACATCAGAATCAATGGTGAAAAACTGAAAACTTTTCCACCAAGAACTAGTACAAGACAAAGATGCCCACTCTTATCACTTCTATTCAATGTAGTGCTAGAAGTACTCATAAGAACAATCAGACAAGAAAAAGAAATAAAAGGCATCCAAATCAGAAAGAAAGAAGTAAAATTAATCTCTGTTTGCAGAAAAGGTGATCCTATTTGTAAGGGACCCCAAATATTCACACATAAAAACTGTTAGAACTAATAAATGAATTCAGTAAAGTCACAGGATATAAAAATTAGTATATAAAATTTTAACATATAAAAATTAGCATTTTAATATACAAATAGCAACCTAACTGTAAAAGAACTCAAGAAGCAGTCTTATTTACGATAGCATCAAATAAAATATCAAGGAATAAATTTAAGAAAGGAGGTCAAAATCTGTACACGGAAAACTATAAAACATTGATGAGTGAAATTGAAGAAGACATGAATGGAAAAATACCCTATGTGAATGTATCAGAATACTTAATAATATTAGAATGTCCATAGCACCCAAACCAATATACATATTTAACACAATCCCTTTCAAAATCTTGATGACATTGTTCACAGAAATAGGAAAACAATCCTAAAGTTTTCATGGAACCATAAAAGACTCCAAATTACCAGAACAATTCTGAAAAAGAAAAGCAAAGTTGAAGGCATCACACTTACTGTTTTAAAATTATTAACAGAGCTGTAGTCATCAAAACAATATGGTACTATCATAAAACCAGCACTAGAACAGTGGAACACAATGGAGAGCCCAGAAATAAATCTAAACATATATGATGAACTAATTTTTGACAAAGACACCAAGAGGACACAATGAGGAAAGAGTAGTCTCTTCAATAAATAGTGCTGGGAAGACTGGATTTCCACATGCAAAATAATGAAATTGGACCCTTACACCAAACACAAAAATCAACCCCCAAATGGATAAAAGACTTAAGACTCAAAACTATAAAACTCTTAGTAGAGAAGATAGAGGGCAAAGCTCCTGGACATTGGCCTTGGCAGTAATTTTTTGGGTATCACACCAAAAGCTCAGTCCACAAAAGCAAAAATAAATGAGACTAAATCAAACTAAAAACCTGCACAGCAAAGAAAACAGTTAACAAAATGAAATGGCTGTCTACTTGGGGAAATATATTGTAAACAATATATCTGATAAGCGCTTAATATGCAGAATATATGAAGAACACAAACAATAGTGAAAAAACAATCTGATTTTTTTTTTTTTTTTTGAGTCGGAGTCTCACTCTGTCGACCAGACTAGAATGCAGTGGCATGCTCATGGCCACCGCAGCCTCTACCTGCTGGGCTCAGGCGATCCTTCTGCCTCAGCCTTCCAAGTAGCTGGAACTACAGGCACATGCCACCATGCCTGGTCAATTTTTTTTTTTATTTTTTCGTAGTGATGACGTCTTACTATGTTGCCTAGGCAGGTCTTGAACTGAAATCCTCCTGTCTCAGTCACCCAAAGTGCTGACATTACAGGAGTGAGCCACAGTGCCTAAATTCGCTACCCATTTAAAAATCAGTGGGTTCGAGACCTGCCCAGGCAACTTGGCGAGACCTCATCTCTACAACAAATTAAAAACTAGTCAGTAGTGCACA
>CAUYQG010148542.1:0-10259 GCA_963574415.1 Tarsius wallacei
TACTCCCAAATCTAAAATTAAAAAAAGAAGTTAGCTAAAGATAGTAGTACTGTTTATAGTTTACAAATACATAAGTATTGGCATATTGGGAAGCCAGGCCGAAAACTCTAACAGAGTGCATGCTGAAAACTGAACTATGACCAAGTTAATTAGAAGAAATTAATGAGCAAAAGAAGAAGTGCCATAAAAGAAAACACTTTTATATCAAGGTTATTTCATCGTGTAGTCCAAAAGACAGAATAACACATATTTAAACCATCAGCCAAAACAGGAAACACAATAACTTGGATTTTAAATTACTGATCATCTCCTTATCTGTAAGAAATAAACAAATACATAAAACCAGGCTGTGTTGGGACTTTCAAGTCAGTCTCTGAAAAGTCTCATAAAGAAGTAGCCTTCACTGATTCCTGAGCCTGTCTCTGAAGAGGGAGGCTGGAGAGTTGATGCAAGCAGAGAAGCCATCCGCATAGGGCACTGGTTTTCCACGTTGTTTTCCTCAAGTAAGTAACTGACTTTTCAAAATACTGGTTCAAGGAAAAGTGGAGCTTTTGCTACAGAACTGGGTCACACTGCTCTGGAAGGAAGTTCTTTGCACCGCGCTCTGGCTGCCTCTGCTGATTGGTTTTTTAATAGGTTCTGTTAGGCTGATTAACTTTTCAGTTAGAATCATGCACACAAGTTTATCTCTGCGTCTGACAGCCAAATTCCCAATGCCCCAACTTTCGTGGCAGTTCAGAGCCATATTGTACAGGAGAAACTTGAAATGACTTTTCAGAAACAGGACTTCAGGTTTCCTTAACCTATTTGCTACCCTTTCTCCACTTAATTTTTTTTTAAGTGGTTTCCCATTTCTCCCTCTACATTTGAACAGTTTTTTTGTTTGTTTGTTTTGCTTTGTTTTTCCACCTGCTGAAATCTCACCAGTAAATCAGCAGAGGCCAACAATAAGTCCCCAAGAAAAATTATTTGATTTCAAAAAATTCCAAGTATTACGTGTGTGTACATGAAAAACCTCTGTCTCTTTCTCCTCGAACAGCACCAGAAAAGTAAGGTGAGTTATATCTCAATAAAGCCGGGTTCTTGAAGATGCTATGACTCCCTCAAGAGCACAGATTCAAACAGGGAGTTTTTCCCAGAGCAACCCAAAAATGAGCAGAGAAGGAGCTAGCTCAGCAGGTCTGATTAGGTCCCACTACTTCCTTTTCTATCTTTTAATGGATCCACTCAATCAGAGTCCACAAAAAGATGCCCTGACAACCAGAGGCTTACTAAGACTTGTGCCAGCATTATGATTCTCCAACTCTACTAAAGTCTGTTTTTAAGCAACTTTCAGGGACTCTGAATTTTGACATGATTGTTTGCTAAAATGCCTCAATTCTATTAATTGTTTTGGATTATCTAAAAAGAAATCAGAAGGCGGTGACCACATTTTACAGTATAATTCCTTGACAAGTACAATTATTTGTTTTCTTCTATTTCGCTTTTAAAAACCATCTTCCTCAAGAGAAGCAAGTTTCAAAAGATATTCGGAGGCAACCCCTTCAGGCCCCCTCCCACTGTGGGAGCTTTTCTGTCCTCGCAATAAGTTTTGCTTTCAAAAACAGAAAAAGATATTCTGTACTGAAATTGTTCATTTCCTTGGGCATCCCTCCCTCCTCCTGCCACCTTCGACCTTCTCAAGTACTACGATTGTTCTTTGTTCAACTTCGTGTCCATCTCCTCTGGCAAATGACAGTTGCCTGAAAAGTGTACAATGGCTGATGAAAAAATGAGTGAGTAAAGCATTGATATTCATTTCAAAATGTCTCATAAAATACTGCATAGTAAGAAGGAGAGATTAGTCCCAACCTGGGTTCTGATGTTCACTAACTGTACAACCTTTGGCAGGTTACTATTTTAAAAATAAAGATAATAAGAGCACTTACTTATCTGTGAAAGAAAACAGGATCTGGGGGACCCCAAACTCACTAAACCAAGGGGAAAATTGAGTTTGGAAACTGAGTCACGTGCACAAAAAAACTACCTTCCTTTAGGTCCCAGATAGAGGCTTCCACGATGGAAGGCCACATCACCCCAGATGGTCTCCTTCCCACGTCGCTCACAAGGAAACTTCATGTGGGCTTGGGAATTTTTCAAAAGATTTCAGAATGGCCAAACCCTGAAGCAGAGTTCTGTTGGATGTTCCTCCTCTCCATCTTTTGATTGATTGATTGATTGATTTTTTGAGCTGAAGTCTCACTCTCTCGCCCAGACTGGAGTGCAGGGGCACGCTCATGGCCACCACAGCCTTGACCTGCTGGACTCAGGCAATCCTTCTGCCTCAGTCTTCCAAGTAGCTGGAACTGCAGGCGTGCGCTACCATGCCCAGCTACCTCCTTTTCATCTTTCCACGTGTTCACGTTATATAAAATACAGGTTTACTGAGCACGAGAAGAACACATAATTGACTGTTCCTCTCAGTCCTCTTTCACATGTAGAATGTAAAGTCATTGAGCGAAGATAAAACACTTCACAAGCATGTAAACCATTTGCCCCTATACCTGGCTCCAACTTTTCTCTCTTTTTTCCTCCTTCCCCTCCTGTTGGCTCTTTCCAATTTAAATACTGAACTTTTTTCAGTCTTCTTTGGAAAAAGTGAGGATCACAGATACTGCTGTGATTTGTGTTTATTTTTCCTGGGCATGTCCTAAAGCTTTGGCAAAAATAAACCTCAAAATGACTGAGATGCCTCAGTCCTTTTTTTTTTTTTTTTTCGGTTTACACAATTCACAGGGTTGTTGTGAGAATTAAATGAGATCCTGCATGTAATGACTTTCCCTGAGTCAGTTCAGCTTCCTGTTCACCTTCTGCCCTCCCACCTGAACTCACTGTTTGTGGAGGTTGAAACCGCCCCGATAAATTGAACAAAGGCACAGGGTAAAAACTGTAGGAGAGACCTGAGTTCTGCAAAGTATAATTGTGGTTAGAAACTAACAAATATGTTGTTACTAAGTTTGCTTTCATTTTACTAGAGAGAAGTTGATTGGCTTCATGTCCTGACCCCTAGGGAGGGGAGAATCTGCCTGCCTGGGAGGTTGATAAACCTATTTCTCCTTAATATAGGGTCACACAGACTCATTGATGACATCCTAAAGTCTGATCGGCTAAAGGCGTAAGCAGCTCTAATCCCCAGGGTTCTCACTTCCTGCATACAGTATATCCCCTTACATACGAACAAGTTTCATGCTGAGACTATGTTCGTAAGCCCAATTTGTTTGTAAGTCCAACAAAGTTAGCCTAGGTACCCAACTGACACAATCAGCTATATAATACTGTTTTGTGTAAAAGGTTTATAATACTTTTCACCCAAATAACACATAAGAAACAAACACAAAATAAAGAAAACATTTTTAATCTTACAGTACAGTACCTTGAAAAGTACAGTCGTACAGTACAACAGCTGGCACACAGAAGCTGGCATCGAGGGAACAGGCAAGAAGAGTTACTTACTGGAGGAGGGAGAGGAGGTGAGAGATGGCAGAGCTGAGAGGAGACGGAGGGCAAGCTGCAATGTAATTTACACTGATGTTGCTGGCGGAGGTTCTGGCTCCTTGCTGGATTCAGTTCTATCTACCCTCTTGAAAAGAATGAATCAGTGATGTCTGAGTAGTCCCTCTTTTCTTTGTCTTCTCCTCATAGATGATGCAGTAGCACTGGATTGTGTTCTGAACGGGTGCTGCAACGTGTGTGTCCTATCCTACGTCCTGGTCCTGTGCCTCAAAAATTAATAGTGCCTCCTCCAATAAAGAAAATCCCCCTGCCATTTTCTGTGCCATGAAGCTCCTCAGATATTTAGTGACATCTCCTTCCTCTGGTCTCTCTTCGTCCTTCCTCTGGGCCTCCAATTCCATCGGGGCTTCATCACTAAGCTCCTCAGGGTGTACAGCAAGGAGTTCAGTGAAGTCAGATCACAGGTCCAGTTCCAGCTTCTCACTGAGGATCACTGAGTTGCTGAAGACCCCCTTGGATTCCTCGTCCACCTTCTCAAACCCACAGAAATCACAAGCCAGCAAACTGTAGGCAAAGGTTCTCCTAAACCCCATTCACAGTGACAGCCATAACCTTATGCCAAGCAGAGTCAATGTTTTTTATGGCCTTGTGGATGTTATAGTCCTTCCAAAACTGTCACAAGGTTGTTCCTGATTTGTCACTTGCCTTTAATGCCTGATGAAAAGTGTGACATAAATAATATTTCTTGAGAGTCGCTATAACTCCCTGGTCTAAAGGTTGGATGAGTGACATAGTATTTGGTGACAGATGCACCACTTTGACTTTGTGATGAAAGTCATCCATGTCCAATGCTCTGATGTCCCGGAACATTGCTGAGCTGCCAAAGAATTTTGAATGAGCCACCCTTATCCTGAAAAATGGTCTGTGTAACTCAGGCTTTGGGGTTATTCTTCCACACAATAGGCAGAAAGCCCTTGGGTATGTTTTTACGCTCCTGGGTTCTCTGAATGATAAACTGAGAGAGGCTTCAGCTTCACATTGCCAGAAGCATTGCCACCAGACAACATAGGTAGCCTATCCTTTGCTGCCGTATAACCCAGCATCAACTTTTCCTCCTTACTGATGTAACAGTGGTCTGGCATCCTCTTCCAGTACAGTCCTGCTCTTCCACATTAAAAACCTGCTTGGGTAAATATGTGCCTTTATCAATGTGTTTCAGGAAATTCCTGGGTGATTACCGTATCTGCACTCACTGCCTTGCTACTTTTATGTTGTGAAGGCCGGTGCTAGCCTTGAACTGACAAAACCAGCCATGGCAGGCATTAAAATATATGCCCTCTGATTCTTCACCGTGTTTCCTCTTCACATCTTCATAAAGCCTTTTAGCTTATTTTTGAATCAGCATTAAGCTGAGTGGGACTCAACACTCTTGCTGATCCTGCATCCACACACTGAGAGGTTTCTCCTCCATCACTTTCCCACACTTCTGTGATATTATCGTTGACATCATCAGCACAGAAGACTTCACATATTCCCTGATTTTGCCCTTGTTCTTTAGAATCATGCCAATGGTTGAACAATTCATGTTGTAAGAATGAGCAACGTCTACTATCTTTTCACCTCGCGCCACTATCTCAATTATGTTCACTTTTGTTTTTATCCTCATCACTTGGTGTGTCTTAGCAGTAACAGCTACATCACCGCTGCTTTTATGCTTACTTCCAGACATCCTGGGTTTAAAGTTAAGCTACTGAATTACTGTACTCTTCACAGTACTGTACAGTGAAATACACAAAAGCACAACCACTTGTAGAGGACGCAATCGCATGACAATGTATGCCAGACACATGAACTAATTTACATAACTGGACATGTGAATGCACATCTGCATCTCTGAAAGTTTACAACTTGAAGGTTCATATGTAGGGGACTTATTATAATGGTCTGCTACCCAAGGTTCAGTAGCTGATGGTCATGGGACTGGTTCTATAGAAAGTCTCTCTATCACCAAACTTAAGAACGGTGTTTGAGATGTTTTTCAGACTGTGCACTCTAATCGATTCAAGGTCCCAGTGGGACGTGGGACACAAACCAAGGAGCTGGCTCCATTGGTTCTATAACCCCCTCATAGCACCTGGCATGCAACACGAAGACGGTTTTGACACCGTCTCCGTAACTTCATCCCCCACCAATCAACAACTCCCATACATAGCTCTGCCCACCAAACTATGTATTTTAAAAACCTGGCCTCGGACGATGTCAGGAAAGTGGCTTTGAGAGATATCTCTTGTCCTCCTCTCTGAGCATCTTTATGATTATTAAACCCTTTCTCTACTGTCACAGCTGCCTCGGTCTCAGTTTTTCTGGGCAGCAGGCACAAGAACCCATTCAGGCTGTCACAAGGTGGCTACAGGTCTCATAACCTAAACCAATAGAAGGGGCAGTGGGACAAATCCTAGTAAGCCAGGCCCCAGGGCAGTGAGGGGTGGGAAGAAGAGACATTTACTTTGTCTCTGCTCGCCTTCTTAAAAGCTCCTGCCAAATAGGTCTGTTTGCCAGCTGATGAGCTACCTGCCCAGGCCTCTGTCCCTGCCCTGTGTCAGGCACGAGGCACAGAGTGTGGACAAGGCAGATCTGGGCCTCACCCAGGGGGTGGAACATGTGTCACCCAGCACAGCCAGTTAATCGTTATGCAGCCACCATCTGGAAGTGGACCCCTGGTTATGAATCTTGCTAAAATAAATCCCTGTCGTCAGAGAGACACAAAGCCTCGCTCCCTGGTCTGAGAGAAGCAGAGTGGGCCCCCCTCAAAAAGTGTGTGCTTTGAATAGATGACAAAGGAATGGCTGCTGCCTGCCCTGCCCAGTTCCAGGGATCCAGTCTGGGTCGTGCCAAGGGAGGCTCAGGGCTGGGACTGAAGAATGTGTCTTCAGGAGGAGCCACTGGGCCCTGAGCCAGCCTGCCTATGCTCTTGAATTGGATCAGGATGAAGAAAAGGGGGCCGCTCCCCAGTTAGTGGGGAGGAAACCTCTCTGGTGGGACTTGGGGAGTCCAAGGCCGCAATACCTTGAGCAATGCCCTGGCATTCTTCCCCGCCGTATAGTGTGGCAGGTGGTAAGCAAGAAGAAAATGAGGGGGCTATGAGTGCACTTAGAAGCCCAGTGAGTCCCCCAAAGGACAGGAAGTTGAAATTAGACCTAAAACAGAACAAATGCACAGCTCTTCTCCCTAATGTGAATAGCTCATAAGAAAGAAACTGTTTCCAAGCATCCAAGACTTTGGAACAGCAGAATTCTAACTGAATAGCAATTGTACCTTCCTAAAAGAAATCATGACAATTAGCCCATATAAAAACATTATTTGCTCCATCACAGTCTTCAAATTAAACGCCACTATATTATAATGATGTATTCTATTTTCATGGGTGCAGTAATTATTGCACTAAGGATGATGGGGTCCACGTTAAATAGCAGAAAAAACTGCCCTGGCTTAAGTGCTTATTAATGAACAACGCAGCCATAGTCAATTAACAAACAGGAAAGAAATATGGCTGCCAGTGATTGGTGGGTAGGTCACTGGATTTACTTTTTGTTATTGGCTCAATAAAGGCAAGAAGCAAACACTTCTCCAATGGGAGGGAAGGAAATTACAAATTTGATGAAAATAAATCACCTTTTGAGTTTTCAAGCCTTTCCGATTGAGGCTTTGGTTAATGTAGGTGACAGCCCTTTCTGCCTGTTACTTGGCATGTGGTTATCGGGGAGCCATTTGTAACACTCCCATTTTGTCTGTGAAAAGACATTTTAATTGAAAAATCATTTGCCCATAAAATTATTATCATCAATTCACATTCCTCCAAAGGACTGCATTATGACCATAAAACAATTTGTAAGTGGATTCATTTTACCCACTAAATCACTTTACATTATGCTGTGAACAGAACGATTAAAGCAAGCTAGCTTTTTGTTGGCAAAGTAATTACATTATTATGCATTTCATCCACAGAGATACTTATACTACTAAGTCCATTTGTCTTGCTGACAGAACATCTATGTGTATTGGACAGGACGTATTTTATTTATTTTTTTGGATTGGAAAATATAGTTTATTTAGAAAGTATATTAGAGAGAGAGAGAAAGAGAGGCAATTTACCTCCCCAAGGTAAGGGAGGGGGCCAAAGCTCAGGATGCATTTTATTTAGTTGATACAATTAATTTTGTTCACCAAACACTAAAACTTAAACTAAATTTTTTGTCACAGGAATGTATTTGGGAAACAAAATTAATCTTGCTTATATCTGTGCCCATAAAGTTTTTTCAAACACTACAATAGCTTGCAAACAGGTAAGCAAAAACAGAGAGAGACTAAAACCAAGAGTGAAACAAAAACCTTGTTAGGTTAAACTTCCAGCGGGACCTTCAGAATGTTAGGTCAGGCCCGCCGGGGTGTGGGTGTCTGGTGTGCAATCTGGTGCCACAAGAAAGATGCAAAGAATTGCACAGAAGTCAGATTAGAAAATATAGTTTATTTAAAAGTAAATTAGAGAGAAAGAAAGAGGAAACTCACCTCCCCAAGGTAGGGGAGGGGGCCAAAGTCAGGAAACATGGCAATAGCCATAGCTCAAAGATCACATGGCTACACCAGAGTCTAGTAAGGCAATGGCGGCAGCTGCTTATGGTTGAGTCCTTTTAATCCTTCCCTTTGATGGGGGGAAGTCACTAAGGTGATTTGGTAGGGGTCTGCTCCACGTCAAAATGAAGGAGCAAGTAAGTGCAGGTACTGATGTCAGGTGATGGACAGCAGAGAGATGGGTAAGTTATCTTTGATTGCTGCCATGGTGGTGGGGTCTTTCTGTGTCATGAAGGTCAGGAAGGATGATTAGGTTAACTTGGGTCTTACGGGTGAAGGCAAATACTTGGAATAGAAAAGTTAATTAGCAACAATCTGGGAAGGGGGTTGTGAAACAATTATCAATAGCTACTTCTGAGAAACCAGTTATGTCTTTGGCTAGTAATTAGAGGGTAAGTTAAGTGAACTGCTAGGAAAACGTGAGATTTAGGAATGTTAAAATGGATGCTCATTGGGTATATTAAATTCATGTTATGTCCTTTCAAGTCTTAAAAACAATGTTCCTCTTGAGTCTGTTTCTTTAACTCTTCTATGTACCTAGGCAGGAAAGAGGATGGAGCTTCTCCACAGCGAATAATTTGAGAAAAAGGTGAGCACAGACCCCATCCACTGTTTGAGAAGCTCCTCAGCCAGTGTCTTTTCATTGTCAACATTTTTTTCCATGTTGGCAGAAAGGATACAAGACCTTAGGGCAGATGTCAGATTCTGAATGACGCCAGGTTTTGGGAGGCAACTGAGGACTGCGGGACCAACTGTGTCCCAGGCTAGAGTTTAGGGGGCTTTGCCATGCATGGTGCCCCAGATGGGTTTTCTAAAACCAAACGTGAGGAGCAGAAAATGACTCGTCTTTCATGTTGGCCTTGGACCCACCATATGCCCCTGGAAATTCCAGGCTTCGAATTGCAGGCTTTTTCCTGCCTGAGGCTCACCTCCTCGCCCAGGACCTCAGCCGCGGAAAACGGCATCTTGCCGCCCCTGGCAACCCCCCACATGGAGCTGGGCATATGTGGGTCATTCTGGAAAGCCTTCTGGATTCTTTCACTCATTATCCAACTCATATTTTCTTTCTTTTTTTTTTGAGTCGGAGTCTCACTGTCGCCCAGACTGGAGTGCAGTGGCCGCTCCTGGCCACCGCAGCCTCGACCTGCTGGGCTCGGGCGATCCTTCCACCTCCCCCTTCCCAGTAGCTGGAACCACAGGCGCGCTACCACGCCTGGCTGATTTTTGATTTATTGTAGAGATGAGGTCTCGCCAAGTTGCCGGGGCGGCTCTCGAACCCGCGGGCTCAGGCCATCCACTCACCTCAGCCTCCCCAAGCGAGGGATTACAGGCTGAGCCACCGAGCCTGGCTTTTTTATTTATTTTTTAAGTTGGAGGCTCACTCTGTCACCCAGACTGGAGTGCAGTGGCTGCTCTCAGCCACTGCAGCCTCGACCTGCTGGGCTCTGGCGATCCTTCTGCCTCAGCCTTCCAAGTAGCCGGAATTACAGGTGTGCGCTAACACGCCCAGCTGATTTTTTGATTTATTGTAGAGATGAGGTCTCGCCAAGTTGCCCGGGCGGGTCTCGAACCCGTGGGCTCAGTCAATCCACTCACTTCAGCCTCCCAAAGTGCGGGATTACAGGCTGAGCCACCGAGCCCAGCTCATGGCTACTTTCATATGAATCATTTCTACAACAAAGACTTGGGCCAAAGTAACTCAACCTGCATAAGAATGCTCAATGATTTGATAGAATCAACCAGTATGATTTAAGTGGAACACTTAAAAATAAAGTGCACATATTTCCTCTCATAGAGGAATATTATCTGGGGTGTGACGGTTACTTTCTTTTTTTTTTTTTTTTTTTGAGTTGGAGTCTCACTGTCGCCCAGACTGGAGTGCAGTGGCCTTTCCCGGCCACCGCAGGTTCGACCCGCTGGGCTCCGGAGACCCTTCCATCTCAGCCTTCCAAGTAGCTGGAACTACAGGCGCGCTACCATGCCCGGCTGATTTTTTTATTTATTGTAGAGATGAGGTCTCGCCTGCCCAGGCGGGTCTCGAACCCGCGGGCTCAGGCAATCCACTCACCTCAGCCTCCCAAGGCACAGGATTACAGACTGAGCCACCGAGCCCGGCTTCAACTCATATTTTCATAGAG
>CAUYQG010148547.1:0-22352 GCA_963574415.1 Tarsius wallacei
AAATAATTTTTTTTTTTGAGTTGGAGTCTCACTCTGTCACCCAGACTGGAGTGCAGTGGCCGCTCCCGGCCACCGCAGCCTTGACCTGCTGGGCTCCGGCGATCCTTCCGCCTCAGCCTTCTAAGTAGCTGGAACTACAGGCGCGCGCTACCACAACCAGCTAGTATTTTTTTATTTATTGTAGAGATGAGGTCTCACCAAGTCGCCCAGGCAGGTCTCGAACCCGCGGGCTCAGGCAATCCACTCACCTCGGCCTCCCAAGGCTGAGCCACCAAGCCCGGCTTAAATAATTTTTAAATCAGTTGCTAACAACTTCAGATTGGGAAATTTCACGTAAAATGCAGATTCCCAGGTTTTCTAACTGGGTCAGAAGTCTCACAGAATAATGAGCACTAACACTTTTGTAGACTTACTATGTGCCAGGCACTGTAGCTTTTGGTGCTACATTTTTTTCCCGCAGGAGGTAGGTACTGTTATCACCTGCATTTTACAGAAGAAGCCAAGGCACAGAGAAGTAAAGTAGCTTCTCAGTCCCACAGCTCAGTGGTGAGTGAGGGAGTTGGGATCTGAACCCAAGCAGTAGGACTCCAAATCCATTCATGCTCCCTTTCCTCTCTCCACATGGCAATAACGACCTCGAATTAGAGCAATGGCGGCCCCCTGGAGGGGAATGTACTCTCTGGTGGTCCATGAACTCTACTCTGTAATTCTACTGGCTTGCTGCACTCAGGGGATGCTGTCGGCGGGGCTCCTGGTTTAGAATCCTTGAAGTCCCACTTTTCCTATTGCTAGCACAGAGCCCTTTTGAGCTCTAGACCAATATATAGCGTTGGACAGCACCCTCAGATGTCCCATGGATGCCTCAAATCCAACCAAAGCCCACATCTTCTACCCAGCGACGTTCCTCAGCTCAGCAAGTGCCACCACTATTGCTCAGGTGTACGCGCCAGAAACCTGGGAGTGTTCTGGACTCTTCCCTCCCCCATGCCACCCACCTCATCCTCATTAATCTCTGGAATCTGTCCTCTTCGCTCATCTCTCCTCTCCCATCAGCTCACCACACAACCGCCTCTCCATCAGGGCAGTTTGCAAACTTTTATCACTATTATCAGAACTCAGTTCCCGTGAGCTTCAGTTTTCCTATCTGCAAAGTGGGGGCAAGAGACCCACAGGCAAACTCAGCACAGTGCTCAAGAATGTCCCCACCCTTCCTGGGAATGTAGGATTCACTCCACTTCGGTCCCTCTCCCACTTTGATCATTTCAAAACCCAATTCTGTGCCATGCACCCTGGCTCACACCTATACTCGCAGCACTTCGGAAGGTATGAGGATCAATTGAGCCCATGAATTCAAGACCAGCCTGGGTAGCATAGCGAGATTTTGTCTTTACAAAAAATTAGCCGAGTATGATGCTGCGGGCCTGTAGTCTCAGCTACTTGGGAGGCTGAGGTAGGGGGGATTGCCTGAGCCTAGAAGGTCGAGGCTGCAGAGTGCCAGTGAGCCATAATTGTATCACTGCACTCCAGCCTGGGTGACAGAGTGAGACACACACACACACACACACACACACACACACACATACACACACACACATGAGACACACACACACACACACACACACTCCAACTCCGATCATTTCACTTCCCTACTTGAAGCCTGCAATGTGCAGTGTCCACACTGCTCTTTACCAAATATTTTCCCCAAAGTGTCCTGATATTGTGTGAACTTGGTCTGAAGGGATATCTATGTGAACACCAAGGTTCTTTAACATCCTATGTTTTATTATTAAAACGAATATGAATTTTGCTACTCCATAATATGGCCACAATATATTTCTACTATGAAAATATTTCATTTTCCTGCCTGAGAACCTAATACCACCTTCTCAGGGAGGCCTTCTCAGAACACCTGACTTTTTTAATAGCTTTATTGAGATGATAATTCCATAACATATCATTCACCCATTTAAAGAGTACAATCTGATGTTTTTCAGTATGTTCACAGAGTTGTGCGCCCATCACTGCAGTTTAATTTTAGAGCATTTTTGTCACCCTTTCTCCTAACTCCAGCCCAAGGAAACCACTAATCTAATTTCGAATTTACCTATTCTGGACATTTCTTTTTTTTTTTTTTTTTTTTGAGTTGGAGTCTCACTCTGTTGCCCAGGCTGGAGTGCAGTGGCACGCTCATGGCCACCCCAGTGTCGACCTGCTGGGTTCAGGTGATCCTTCCACCTCAGCCTTCCAAGTAGCCAGAACTACAGGCATGTACTACCATAACTGGCTAATTCTTTGATTTATTGTAGAGATGAAGTCTCACCAAGTTGTCCAGGCTGTTCACGAACCCATGGGCTCAGGCAATCCTCTCATCTCGGTCTCTCAAAGTTCTGGGATTACAGGGTTGAGCCACCATGGACATTTCATATAAAGGGAATCACAATGTGCAGTCTTTCCTGAAATTTTTTTAAGGTTTATACATGTTGTAGCCTGTATCAGTACATCATTCTTCTGTTGCTGAATAGTATTCTATTGTACAGAGATACATGTTATTTATCTGTTGATGGGTATTTGAGTTGTTCCCACTTTTTCGCTATTTTCAGTAATGTTGCTATGACCATTCACGTATACATTTTTGTGCAGATGTTTGTTTTTATTTCTCTTGAGTATATACTTAGAAGTGCAATTGTTAGGTCATGGTAATGCTATGTTTAACATTTTGAGAAACTGTACAACTGTTTTCCAAAGTGGCTGCACTAATGTACATTCCCACCAGCAGTGTATGAGAGTTCCAATCTTCACCATCACTAATTGTCTATCTTTATTATTATTATTATTATTACTATTATTACTATTATCAGAGTCTCACTCTGTCACCCAGGCTGAAGTGCAGTGGCATGATCATGGCTCACTGCAGCCTCAACCTCCTAAGCTCAGGCGATCCTTCTGCCTCAGCTTGAACTACAGGCCTACGCCACCATGCTTGGCTAATTATTTTTTATTTTTAGTAAAGACAAGGTCTCACTATGTCGCCTAGGCTGGTCTTGAACCCTTGGGCTCAAGTAATCTTGCGTTGGCCTTGCAAAGTGCCAGAATTACATGTGTGAGTCACCACGCTCGGATTTCTATCTTATTTATTATAGCAATTCTAGTGGATATGAAGTGGTATCTCATTGTGATTTTGATTTGCATTTCCCTAATGATTTAATGATGTTAAGCATCTTCTTATGTATGTGCTTACTGGTCAATTGTATATTGTCCTTGGAGAAACGTTTGTTCAAATTCTTTGTTGCATTAAAAATGCTGAGCATGGTGGCTCACGCCTGTAATCCCAACATTTTGGGAGGCTGGTGAGAGGATTGCCTGAGTTCAAGATCAGCCTGGGCAACTTGACGAGACCTCTTCTCTACAATAAATTAAAAAATTAGCCAGGCATTGTGGTGTGTGCCTGTAGTTTCAGCTACTTGAAAGCTGAAGTGGAAGGATCGCCTAAGCCCAGCAGGTCAAGGCTTCAGTGGCCGTGAGCATGTCGCTGCCCTCTAGCCTGGGCAACAGAGTGAGACTGACTCAAAAATAAATGTGATTATTTATTTTTTATCATTGAGTTGGAAGAGTTTTCTCTATATATTCTGGATGCAAGCCCCTTATCCATTTGATACATGAGTTGCAAATATTCTTTCCTATTCTGTGGGCTAACTTTCCACGTCTTGATGGTATTGTCTGAAGCATGAGTTTTTAATTTTGATGAAGTCCAATGATCAATTTTTTCTTTTGTTACTTGTGCTTTTGATGTCATATCTGAAAAGGCTTTGCCTAACCCAAGGTCATGAAGATTTACTCCTATATTTTCTTCTAAAAGTGTTATGGTTTTGGCTTTTACATACAGTTTATGATCCATTTTGAGGTAATTTTTGGGTAGGGTGTGAGGTAGGAGGACAACTTCATTCTTTTGCATGTGAGTATCCAGTGATCCCACCACCATTTGTTGAAAAGACAACTCTCATTCTTTCTCCATTGAATTCTCTTGGCACTCTTGTTGAAATCAAGTTAACATAATTTTAAGGGCCTACTTTTTGACTCAGTTCTATTTCATTGATCTGTATGTTCATTCTTATGCCAGTATCACACTTTCTGGGTTACTGTATATTTGTAGTAAGTTTTGAATTTGGGAACTATGAACCCTCTAATCTCTTATTTTCCAATATTGTTTTGGCTATTCTGGGTCCCTTTTCGTTTCCAAAGAATTTTAGGACCATCTTTGTGATTTGGGGGAAAAAAACCTCAGCTGGAATTTTGATAGGGATTTTACTGAATCTGTAGATCAATTTTGGAAGTACCGTTATCGTAACAGTATAAACTCTTTCTGTCCATGAAAATGGGATGCCTTTCCATTTATTTAGATCTTTCATAATTTCTTTCAACAAAATTTTGTACTCTTTAGTGTACAAGTCTTGCTCTTCTTTTGTTAAATTTATCCCTAGATATTTTATTCTTTTTTATACAATTGTAAATGTTATTATAAATTAGAAGAAAGCATAGGAGCAAATTCTTAATTTCATTTTCAGATTATGCATTGCTATCTAGAAATACATTTAAATTTTGAATATTGAGCTTGTGTTCTACAATATTGCTGAACTTGATTGATTGACTGATTGATTGATTGATTGAGTCAGAGTCTCACACTGATGCCCAGGCTGGAGTGCAATGGCATGCTCACGGCTACAACAGTCTCCACCTGCTGGGTTCAGGTGAACCTTCTGCCTCAGCCTTTCAAGTAGCTGGAACCATAGGCGTGCACCACCATGCCTGGCTAATCTTTTTGATTTATTGTAAAGAGGAGATCTCGCCAAGTTGCCCCGGCTGGTCTCGAACCCCTGGGCTCTGGCAATCCTCTTGCCTCCACCTCCTAAAGTGCTGGGATTATAGGTGTGAGCCACTGTGTCTGGCCACTTTATTGATTCTGAAGGCTTTTTAGTGAATTCCTTAGGATTTTATATGTACATTATCATATTATGTACAAACTGAGATAGTTTTGCTTCTTTCTTTCCAATTTGGAAATTCCTCTATTTCCATTTCTTTCCTGCTTCCTACTCCCCTCCCTTCCTTCTTTTCTTCCTTCCTTCTTTTTATTTAAAACAATTATGGTAAAATACATATAATATGAAATTTACTACCTTAACCATCAAGTACACTTCAGTAGCACTAAGTGCACTCATAGTGTTGTGTCACCATCACCATCATCTAACTTTAGCTATCTTTATCTTGCAAAACTGAAACTCTGTACTATTAAACATAATTCTCCACTCTCCTCAACCCCTAGCCCCTACTTTCCATCTTTATAAATTTGACTATTCTAGGTACTTCACAGAAGTAGGATCATAGGATATTTGTCCTTTTGCGTTTGGCTTATTTTACTTAGCATAATGTCCCCCAAGGCTTAGCCAGCATGTGCCAGAATTTCCTTCCTATTCAAGGCTGAATGATATTCCCCACATGTGTATATATACCACATTTTGTTTATCTATTCATCCACTGATGGGCATTTGGGTTGCTTCCACCTTTTGGTTATTTTGTTTTGTTTTGAGCTGGAGTCTCACTCTATCACTCAGGTCAAAGTGCAGTGGCATGATCATGGCTCACTGTAGCCACCATTTCCTGGGCTCCGGTGATCCTTCTGCCACAGCCTCCCAAGTAGCTGAGACTGCAGGTGTGAGCCACTATGCCCAGCTAATTTTTTGACTTTTTTTTTTTTTTGTAGAGACAAGAGCTTTCTATGTTGTCTGAGCTGGTCTCGAACTCCTGGCCTCAAGCAATCCTCCCGCTTTGGCCTCCCAGTGTTGGTATTACAGGCATGAGCCACTGCACCTGGCTCTCTGTTTTGAATACTACTACTCTGAACATGGGTGTAAAAATATCTCTTTTAGTTTCTGCTTTCAATTCTTTTGGGTATGTACCCAGACATGGAGTTGCTGGGTCATATGATAATTCTATTTTTAATATTTGTAGGAATGGCTACACTATCTTCTATAGTGGTTGCACTGTTTTACTTTCCCATCAACTCCCACTCAATACAACACTTGTTATTTTGATAGTCACCATCTCAATAGGTATGAATAGTGCAATAGGTATCTCTTTGTAGCTCTGATTTGCATTTCCCTAATGATTAGTGATGTTGAACATCTTTTCATGTGCTTATTGGTCATTTGCATATCTTCTTCAAATCTTTTGCCCATTCTTTAACTGGATTTTTTTTGTGTGTTTCTGTGTTACAGGAGTTCTTTATATATTCTGGATCTTAACTCCATCACATATATTATTTTCAAATATTTCCTGCCATTTTTTGGGTTGTTTTTTTCATTCTCTTGGATATGTCCTTTGATGTAGAGAAGTTTTAAATTTTGATGTGGCCCAATTCATTCATTTTTGTTGCTCTTGTTTATGTTGTTAGCAACATATTCAAAACATCATTGCCAAGTCCAATATCATGAAGATTTTTCCCTATGTTTTCTTCTAAGAGTTTTATATATTTAGCTCGTATGTTTGGGTTTTTTATCCATTTTGAGTTAGTTTTTGTATATGGTGTAAGGTAGGAGGAGTTCAACTTCATTATTTTGCACATGGGTATCCAGTTTTCCCAATATTATTTGTTAAAAAGATCTCTATTCGTTTTTCTTACCTAATTTCTTTTCTTGTACTTCTAACAGATTGATGAATCAATGTGGCAAAAGTGGACATCTACATCTTGTTCTTGATCTTAGGGGGAAATCATTCAGTCTTTCATTATTGAGTATAATGTTAGCTGCGTCTTTTTTAAAGGTGGCTTTTATTGTTACCTAGCCTCAGTTTGATAATTTGCTAGAGTGGTTCACAGAACGTAGGAAAACAGTTTATTTACTATGACTGGTTTATTTATGAAGGCTTTAACTCCGGAATAGCCAAATGGCCAATAAAGGCAAGGTATGGGGTGGGGGTGAGTGGTATGTAGCTTCTATGCCCTCTCCAGGCTTGCCACCCTTTCAGCACCTCAGTGTCGTCACCAAACCGGAAGCTCTCTAAACCCCAACACGTGGCAGTTTTCATGGAGGTTTCATTAGATAGGCATGATTGATGAAATAATTGGCTATTGGTGATAAACTCAATCTCCAGTCTTTCTCCTCTCCCTAGGAATTGGAGGTGGGGCTCAAAGTCCTAACTCTCTAATTATGTCTTGGTCTTTCAGCTGACTAGCTCCCATGCTGAAGGATCTAGGGGTCCCCAGCCACAGTCATCTCACTAGAATACAAAATACACTCTTGTCACTCTTGAGATTCTAAGGCTTTTGGAACTATTGCCAGGAAGTGGGAACAAAGACCAAATAAATTATATATTTTTACATCCCTTACAATTCTTTTTATTTTTGTAAGGTTGGTAGTGATATCCTCTCTAATTTTAATAATTTGAGTTTTCTCTTAGTCTGGCTAAAGGTTTATCAATTTTGTCTATTTTTTTCGAAGAACCAAATTTTGGTTTTATTGATTTTCTCTGCTGTTTTTCTGTTCTCTATTTTATTTATTTCCACTCTAATCTTTATTATTTTTTCTTTCTACTTTCTTTGGGTTTAGCTTGCTCTTCTTTTCTAAGTTTATTAAGGTTGAAAGTTAGGTTATTGGTTTGAAATCTTTCTTTTTAAATATAGATTTTATAGCTATAAATTTCCCTCTATGCCCTGATTTAGCTGCATCCCATAAGTTTTGGTATGTTGTGTTTTCATTTCTTTCATCTCAAAGCATTTTATAATTTGACTTGCGTTTTCTTCTTTAATATTGATTACTTAGGTGTATGTATTTTAAATTTCCACACACTGTGAATTTCCCAAATTTCCTTCTCATATTGATTTCTGATTTCATCCATTGTGATCAGAGCATACACTTTGTATGATTTCAACCCTTTTAAGTTTTTTGAGGTTTGTTTTATATAGTCCACCCTGGAGAATGCTCCATTTCTACTTTCCAAGAATGTGTATATATAGTCCACCCTGGAGAATGCTCCATTTCTACTTTCCAAGAATGTGTATATGCTGCTGATGTCAGGTGGAGTCTTCTAGAGATGACTGCTAGTTGCCATCTAATTTCAAACGACAAATGCTCACCTCTTCTCAACCAGTCCCTAAACTCTGTCCTTGCTTTATTTTCTACCAGGATACTTATCACTATCTAAGATACTATTTATTTATTTGTTTACTTCTATTTGTTCCACTACAATGCTGGCGTCTTTAAGACGAGGATCATGTGTGTTTTGCTCACTGGGTGCCTGGCACACACTAGATGCTCAATAAATACATGTCAATAGAAAAAAACGTGAAAATGTGCCTTGTGTGTCCTGTAACTTCACATAAGCCAATCCTGTGATCAACAAAGCAGGCCATTCTAGATTTAGCTCAAACTGTTTATGGCATTCAAAGCCTTTCATGTGCCTTTGGCCCCCATTCATTCATTCCATGAATCTATGTTGAGCACCTGCTGTGTGGTAGATGCTGCTGTAAGAGCTGGGGGTATGCTGAACACATCAGCCAGGCTCCCTGCCACCCTAGAAATCTCAGGCTAAAGGGGACACAATGGGTAAAGATTCAAGCAAATATAAAATGGTGACGTGTGCTTAGAAGGAAGTCAGTAGGGTGCTCAGAACCCTGGGCAGGCAAAGGCTTAGGAAAGTTAGCAGGCATTTCCTGGGCAGAGAAAGCATTTGGCGCAAAGTTCTTATCTTGCTGTTACCTGAGCAAGCACTACGCTCTCTCCCTAGGTGTTCCCTGACCATTCTGTACCTCAGCAGCCTGACCACATCACGCTACACTGGGATTATCCGCTTTCCCATCCTTCTTGCCCACTCCACATCTGGCACTTGGGGCTACCCACTAAGTACTAGAAGGGAGGGAGGGAGAAGGGCACAACAGAGAGATGGAAGAAGACAGGAAGAGCAGACTAGCTGAGAGAGTGGAAGGAGTATTCTGAGGCTGGTCACAGGGTCTCTGCATCAGCCTCTAAACGGCTCAGCCCCACAACCACTGCACTTGTCCTCTGCTTGATTGGCCAGACCCTGGTCAGCAGGTACTCGGTCTTCCCATTCAGGCTGCAGTGGGTTAAATAGTGTCCCCCTAAACAATCTGCCCAAGTCCTAACCCTTGGTGCCTGTGAATATAACCTTATTTGGAAATAGGACCTTTGCAGATATAATTCAAGATCTTGGGATAAGATCACCTTGGGTTTACAGTGGGCTCTAAGTCCAATGATCATTGTCCTAGTAAGAGAAAGGAGACAAGAATTTGAAACCCACAGGAGGAAAGAAGGCCAGGTAAAGATGGAGGCAGAGATTGGAGTGATGCAACCAAGAGCCAAGGAATGCCTGCGACACCAGAAGTTAGAAAAGACAAGGAAGAAATCTCCCTCAGGGCCTCCAAAGGGAGCAAAAGCCTGCCAACACCTTGGTTTTGGACTTCTGGCCTCCAGAACTATGAGAGAATATATTTCTGATGTTTTAAGCCATAAAATTTGTGGTAACCTGTTATGGCAGCCCCAAGAAACTATTACACGGATCCAGAGGTGATGGCTGGACAGGTGACCCAACCTTGCTTCCCTGCAGGCCCCTGGTACCAGCATCACTAAGATCTTGGCTCCATGCTTGGTTCTTCTGCCTAAAGATCAACAGGGGGAGCTGCCTTCCTCCACTCTATCCTGGAGCTTCTTGTCGAAAGCCCACCTTAATCTGAGGACAACCCACGTGTTTTTGCACACACAGTCTCCTTTGCTTGAAAAGCTTGTTCTCTCCTTTTCCAGTATTCAGGTTATCTTAGGCGTCTGGGCAATGCACATTGCACCCAAGGGCTCTGAATCTTTGCGCTCTACTGGGTGTCCTGACTCTGCAGACAGAGCAAGGCCTCAGCACTTAGAGAGGTCTGAGCACCTGTTGTCTCATCTGTAGAATAGGATGCCTTGGCCTGCATGAGCAGCATTGCCCGGAGTGAGTCTGGAATCAGGCTGCGTAGGGTCCCATCTTCCTGGAACACCTTCCCAGCCCTTCATCTCCTGGCTAAATCTTACTCCCCTGAGATGCTCTTCTAGTATCTACTGCTCTGGATGCTAGGAACGCCTCCTCTCTGCTCCTTCAGCCTCTGGCCTCCTTCAGCCCGGTACTGGTCACTCCCAACTGTCCTTATGCTGTCAGTGCACCGTGTGGTGAACTCTCTGGGACTTCTCTTTGTCCTCTGGCTTCTGACTCATGCTTGGCACTCAGGAGGTGCTCTACCTTAAGAGCACATAAAAGAACTGGGCATGGTAGATGGCACACTGAGGTCCCTCAGGGAAGATTGGGGCAGTCTAGCACAGTGGGGAGGGTAAGGAGAGATTAGACTGTCTGGTCAGAATTCCAGCTCTTCTGGGCTTTTGAAATTTGGGGGAGATCCTTGGCTTCCCTGTGCCTCAGTCTGGTTATCTATAAATGTGTTTTTATAAATGTTAAATGAAGCAATGCATAGATATCACTTACTACCATGCTTAGCAAATTCTAGATGCTGTTGTTGGTTTTGCTATTATTATTATTATTACTATTATTATTTGAGTCGGAGTCTCACTCTGTCACTCAGGCTGGAGTGCAGTGGCACACTCAGAGCCACTGCAGCCTGGACCTGCTGGGCTCAGATGATCCTTCTGCCTCAGCCTTCCAAGTAGCTGGAACTACAGGCACACGCCACCATGCCCTGCTTATTTTTTTATTTATTGTAGAGACGAGGTCTTGCCAAGTTGCCCAGGTAGGTCTCAAATCCCTGGGCTTAGGCAATCTTCTCACCTCTGCCTCCCAACGTGCTGGGATTAGAGGTGTGAGCCACCATGTCCAGCTATTATTATTATTATTAACCTATATGTGAAATCACTTGATCCACAGTAGACAGTCACTAAACAGTAGATAATATTATAATTAAATAGTGGCAGCAAAGTGCAGAGTGAGGAGCAGCATGGGTTCTGGGTTCAACAAGAGAGATCCCCCTTTACTAGCTATGTCCCCTTGGTCATCAACATGACTCTCTGTGACTCTGCCTTCTCTGTAAAATGGACATTATCCCATTGTCTCTCTTAAAAGCTCATAGTTAGAGCTTTGTAAGCATTTGTTAAACAAAAGAACTAAATGATATGTGAAAATGGTCTACCCCCTACAGTAGGTACTCAGTAACGGTGATTGCTATTATTGTCATCATGATTTCTTCTGTGACCATGTCTAAAGTTTAGGGCAAAAGACCCAAAGACCCTACAATCCAAGTTCCAGAAGCTCCCAGCAGATGGGACCCAGCCATCTATCTGCAGGTCTTATGAGAGAGGTGCCAGTTCAGAAGAGGCCTTGCCACCTACCTCCCTCATCTGCTGTCTACCCTCAAGACAGTAAGAGGACTGAAGTAGAAGATGCCATCTACAGTCAAGAAAGTATCACATTCCTAGAGATAGGAGCAAGGGAATGTGGGTGATGTGAGTTAGGACTGTGTGTGGGTGTTGAAAATAATCAGTGTTAAATTTGGGGTTGTCTGCAACAAGAAGGGGCTTGCTGGTTCATACTGGGGTTGTCTACAGGAAGGGGAAGATGGTGCTTCTTTTTCTGTAGGAAGTCTGCTTATTCTGTCTTACTGAGCCTTGTACTATCTGAGCAGAGAGAAGACAACTAAAGGGAGATGGCATGGTGGGAGACAGCCAGTCAATACTGTTCCCCCTACTCCTAAGGGCCAGGTCTCAGTTCCTGGCCTTGGAGCTTGTCAGAGTGAAGATGAGGGTGGTGGTCACAGCTTTGTCAAACTGCTGCAGGACACGGGGACAAAAATCACCACATGCCAGAGGGAAGCTCTGTGTCACCAACTGGGGTGGGAGGAGACGTGCTGAAAGGGGACAAACAGCTCAAGAAATCAGCACTGCCTGGGGAACAAGTCCTGATGGCAGCAGGTTTTGATGGAGTCACCATCTGTCCTCATCAAGCGTAGATCAAAACTAGGACAGCAGCACTCGCCCACTTAGCCAGCACCAAATCTTTGCCAAGTTAAGGCAAACGCATTTGCTCGATTCTCTTCCTCCTTGGCGTAACATACCAGAAGGCTCAGAGCAGTGTTCTCAATGTTGGCTGTACACTGGAGTCACCAGGGAGCTATAAAATACCTGATGCTGGGGCCATATCCTCTAGAGATGATAATGCAATGAGTCAGGGGTGCAGCTGGGCACTGTGGCTCATGCCTGTAATCCTAGCACTTTGGGAAGTGGAAGCATGAAGATTGCTTGAGCCCAGGAGTTTGAGACCAGCCTAGGAAACATAGTGAGACCTTGTCTCTACAAAAAATAAAAAAATTAGCCCAGCATGGTAGTGTACACCTGTGGTCCCAGCTACTCAGGAGGCTGAAGCAGAAGGATTGCTTGAGCCTGGGAAGTCAGAGTTGTAGTGACCCATGACTGTGCCACTACACTCCAGCCTAGGTGGCAGAGTGACACTCCAATTAAAAAAAAAAGTTAGTCAGGGGTGCAATCTGGGTTGGCGTGGCAGATTAAAAATGGTCATAATACCTTGCAACTCTTCCCATTAAAAGGTAGAATCTACTTCCCATCTCTTGAATCTGTGCTGGCCTCATTGAATTGCTTTGACCAACAGAATGTAGCAGAAGTGACATGTGCAAATTCTGAGCTAGGCCTCAAGAAACCTTACAGCTTCAAGTATCACTTTCTGGGAATGTTGCTGCCATTCAGACAAGCCAGGGCTGACCTACTGGGGCAAGAAAGGCCAAGAAGGGAGAGAGGTCCAGTCATCCCAGCAGTCCCACAAGAGGCCCAGACAAATGTGAGATCCCAGCCAGCAACACATGGAGCAGATGAGCCATCCCAGCTGAGCACAGCCCAAATTACTGACCAACAGCATACATACCAAATAAATAATTGTTGTAGCTTTAGTTATAAGATATATGACTAAAACAGCTTCCCAGATGATTCCAATGTGCAACCAGAGCTGCAAACCACTATGCTAGAGAGTAGAAAAGGGAAGTGAGGAGGTGTCCAGAGTAGACTGTGTCTCCTCCTCTACTGCAGCCTTCTGGGGTCATGGCTCTAGCTTGTCCTCAGGGGAGGGGAGGAGATGAGGTCTAATGCAAGTTTAAACTTGAAGTCTTAATTACTCAGTAACACTGTTTTAACAAGTAGAAGTGACGGAAAATACATGAATCAGATCATGCCATTGCTAAGGAACCTGCTGCTACTCAGTGGAAAAGATTTTCTTTTTCTTCTTTTTTTTTTTGAGTTGGAGTCTCACTCTGTGGCCCAGGCTAGAGTGCAGTGGCAGGCTCATGGCCACTGCAGCCTCAACCTGCTGGGCTCAGGCGATCCTTCTGCCTCAGTCTTCCAAGTAGCTGGAACTATGGCATGCAGCATTACACCTAGCTATTTTAAAAATCTATTTATTGTAGAGATGAGGTCTCACCAAGTTGCCCAGGCTGGTGTCAAACCCCTGGGGTCAGGCAATCCTCTCGCCTCAGCCTCCCAATGTGCTGGGATTACAGGCGTGAGCCATCATACCTGGCAGAGATTTTCAAAGTATATGGCTGGAGGCAGCTATGAGAAAAATGATAACTGTTTTGTTTCTGTTCGGCAAGTAGAGGCTCTTCAATCAATCAGTGGCCATAAACGAGAGACCATAGCACAGTCCCTGGCAGATGGCAGACAGGAGCTGCTCTTATGATTAGTCTGAACTGTGCCTGGTGCCATGTATCTCAGGTATTCAGGAACCAATACCTGCTACTATCATCATCATTACTAGTAGTAATTATTATCCTTGCATGTGAATACACCTAATACAGTGCCTGGCCTAAGGCACGTGTCCAAGGAAAAGTAGCCATGATTATTACACATGGGAAGTCTAACACAGAAGAGGTCATAGCAAAGAGAGGACACTATGACTATACCCTGAATAAAGGTACTTGGCTTGGAGCAGGGAGACCAGACCACATGAGGTTGCTATCACAACTGTGTGGGGAAGGGCCCGGCCCAGGCCGCCACAGCAGAGGAGCCGTCCTGGGGGAGCGAATACGGGCCGCCACGAGGCCCTTACCTTCCGGATACTTGTAGAGCCCCGTGATGTCCACGCGGGAGTCGCTGCCCACGGCCTTGGTGCTGATGCACCTGCCGATCCTCTTGGTGTCCGAGTACACGCGCTCCCGGCCCTCGTCCTCGTGCCACAGCCAGGTGACGTAGTCGGCGTTGACTTCCGCGAACACGAAGGGGCCGTCGTGCGCCAGGTGCACGTCGCCCTCGCGGATGGCGGCCACGGAGGCCGGGCCGCAGCGGAACACGCCTGGGCGGGAGGAGGGGGCGGTGCTGGGCGGGCGCGGCGCGGGCGCGGAGGGGCGGGGGTCTGGGCGGCGCCCGGCGGAGCCCTACCTTCGCTCTCCTCCTGGGGGGTGGCGTCCAGAACCTGCCAGCCGTTGTAAGAGGGGCCCAGGTCCTGCCGGGCAAACCAGCTCTCGTTCCAGACGTGGAAGTTCCTGCCCCAGAGAGAGGATGCGGAGGAAGCGGCCGAGAGTGAGCGCTGGGGGGGGGGGGAGGGGAGCAGGTTGGGGGGTTGGGGGCTGGCGGGGGAGAGCCCACCGTGCGCCAGGCCCTGGGCGCCCCCTGCAGGCACTGTACTGTGGCTGCATCCTGTGAGTCGTTCCCGCAACCGCATCGCTCCTACATGTTGGTAAATACGGGGGTGCCCCAAAATTGTATACCCATTTTAAGCCATGTTACCTAAGTATTACTTTTCGAAGTTGAATTGAATTAGGGTTGCAATGTGTAGCATGACGTTTGCCCGACCGTGCTTCCGCCATTTTCTTTGACTGTCCTGCCTGTCGCATAGTGACGCTAGCATTCATTTAACACCATCTTTGGAGCAATCATACTTAAAATGTGCATACGTTGTTTGGCACCCCCTGTATATATATGTGTGTATATATGTATGTGCGTATATGTATCAAGAACCTGTTGGTAAAGGTACTGCACGTAAGACAGAAGATCCTCGACCTCACACAGCCTGCATTCTAAAGGAGACAGGCAGAACCAGGTATGTCCTCTCGGCTGCTTCCCTCAAATGTTTGGGCAAATTGAACACATGCGAGTGACGATGAATGCTGTGAGGGAAAAGAGCGGCTCGAGCTAGGTATTAACTGTTGCAGACCCACTCTAGGTAAACGGCGTCTAAGGTGAACCATACAGAGAGTGAAGGGTACAATGCTCCAGGCAGAAGAAACAGCATGTGCAAAGGTCCTGAGACAAGGAAAAGCTTAGTGTGCTCCAGGAATAAAAAGCATGTCAGTATTGCTGGGGTATTTAAGCATAGTGGGTAGGTAGGGTGATGATTATGCAGTGCTCTGCAGGCCCTGGTAAGAAGTTCTGGCTTTTTTCCCCCAGCTTCCTGTGTTAAAGATGAACATTGGAGGCTAGAAAGAGTGACGCTACTTGCACAAGGTCACACAGGAGGGAAGCAGCAGAGAGGAACCCAATTCTTGGTTGCCTGACTCTGACCTTTACGGCTGGCCTCAGGACTCCTCCTGGGGAGGTCTCTGTCTTTAGGAAATATCTTGGTAAGCATTTGGGGGCTACAGAGGGGACCCTGACAATCTGGCTGGTGACAGAAGCCTAAACATCAAGAGGAAGTGTCTGTTCGTTCTGCATGAAGAAAGGAGAAGAATGCCAGAATTTTGTGCTCCCAGGGAGAAGGAATGAAGAGAACCAGAAAAGAAGAGGAGCCAAGAGGGAAAGAGAAGGCCAAGAGATGGCACGAGCCAGAGGCTGACTCAGGAAAGGCCCGCCATGCTCTGCTGGGGAGCAGAGGCTGAGGCTGTCTGTGTTTCTGTTTTGTGTTCTCTTCCCCGTGTCCCCTAGTCTTTAGGAAGCTGGTTTTGAGTGACAGACTTGCACCATGTGAGGACAGATATTTGAATAAGGTTGTTCACTGAAGCCCTGTTTGTGAAAGCAACGTTTTAAAAACGGAAGCAACCAAAATATTCGTCCACCTGGGATGGTTAGATGAACAATGGTGTTTCCATGTGATGGAGATGCAGACCCTTACTCTTCCACTCACTAACTGGGTGGCCTTAGACAGATTGCTTAACCTCTCTGTGCCTGAGTGTTCTCATCTGCAAAGTAGAATAAATCGTTTTAACTTACTCACAGGTTGCCTGGAGAAATACATGAGCTAATCTATGTACAGCATCTGAGTGTTCAGTTATGTTCAGGGCTTAGGTGGCACAGACTAGGTGCTCAGTGAGTGTGCTGTTATTATTAATACTTTAAACATTATGGGGGCCCAGGCGTGGTGGCTCAAGCCTGTAATCCCAACACTTTGGGAGGCTGAGCTAAGAGGATTTCTGAGCCCATGGGTTCAAGAATAGCCTGGGCAAATTGGTGAGACCTCATCTCTACAATAAATCAAAAAATTAGCTGGGCATGGTGGCACATGCCTGTAGTTCTGGCTACTTGGAAGGTTGAAAAGGAAGGATCACCTGAGCCTAGCAGGTCGAAGCCGGGGTGGCCGTGAGCGTGCCACTGCACTCCAGCTTGGGCGATGGAGTGAGACCCCAACTCAAAAACAAACAAACAAAAACATTATGGGGAATAAGGACAATTCTTCGTGTCCTGTTATAGAACGATTGAATGTACAAGAAGGAACAGTATTGTACTATGCTGCCAATATTGTTTAAGCAGGTAAAAGTGGGGGAGACACACACACATGTGTGTGTGTGTGTGTGTGTGTTCTTGTGTTGGTAGAGTCTCTCTGAAAGGAGATGTGGGAAACTAGTCACAGCGTTGCCTCCAGGAGGAAGATGGGGAGCCTGAGGAACTGGGTGAGAGAGAGAGTTATCATGGTAATCCATCCTGTACCTTTTGAGTATTAAACCACATGAATGTGTTTCCTATTTTAGAAAACTAAAATGAATTTTGTAAAGCTTTGTGTGAAGAGTTTTGTCTTGACTGAGGTGGGAGGCTGGGCCCTGGATTTGCTCCTGCCTGGCCATTTTATGGAAGACAAGGCCATGTCTGCCTGCTGGGTTTGGGAGTCCCTGGGCTGGGCTGGGGGCAGGACCCACCACATGCTGTCTTCTGTCAGGTCCTCCAGGGTCCGCCCGAAGGAGTCCACATATTTGTCCACACTCAGGTTCCTGTCCGTGTCATGGGCTGAGTTGAAGTTGGACACGATCCGTGTTGCAATCCCCAAGCACCTAAGGACTGTAGAACAGAGGCTGGGGGCCAGTCCCCTCCCTCTGGGCTGGACTCAGGCCTGCTCCGCATGCCTCCATCTTTGTCTACTTTGGCAGGCAGCAAGGCTGAGACTCCTGTCTCCACTGTCTCAGAAATGCCACCATCTCCTGTGCATTCTCTCAGGGACTTCTGCAGATGCTGCTGCCACCCATGAGAATATACAGGCTCTGAGTCCGGCAGGGCTTTGAAAGCCACCTAATAGAGCCCCGTCATTTTCCTGAAGGGACTGAGGCTGAGGGGGCCACAGGGCATGCCCAAGGCACCCAGTGAACGAGAGGCAGAGAGAGGCAGGACTCCTCTGCAAAATAAAAGACCCAAAGTCAAGTAAATGAACTATCTGGTTTCTCTCTTCATTAACCAGACTTGTGTCTCTCCCTCCTCAAAGAAGACAGATGGTGGTATATGCAAATGTCTATAAATACTTGCAAATGAAGAGGGCTGGGGGAAGGGCCCTTCTTTCCCAGGTACCTGTGCACATGACTCCCGCGAAGACCCAGCACTGGCCGTACTTGACCGGCCTGTACCTGCCCTTGAACCACTTCTGCAGGATGGCCACGCTGCCGCGCCAGTGCAGCGGGCTGGTGCCGCCACCGTACTTGCCCTGCCATTGGCCTTGAACCACGCCACGGTCATTGTTGCTGTTCACCTGGGCAGAAGAGGGCGCAGGTCCACCACCAGGCAGGGCTCCCCACTTTGGAACCTGGCTGCTGTAAAATGCACCCCAGCTTTGGACCACCCAAGTCAATCGAGGTCACGCCTGCTTTTAAATGGTCTGGAAATTGGGGGCATCTGCTGTCTTAAAATAGTCCACTTTTTTTGGCACCACTTCTCATTTTCAGTTATCTTCCATTTGGATACGTTGCTGTTGAACATCATCTACAATTCTGGAACATTCCTGTTTCAAATGACCCATCTTTGGGGAATGTTGGTGGTACAGTAATTACAGAGACAGCTAACATGAATTAAATACTTACTGTGCTCCAGGCATTGCCCTAAGGACTTTGTGCACACTATAGTAACCTGTTTAAGTGTACAATGTAGGTGATACCATTCTTGTTTTTTCAGATGAGAAAACTGAGCTTCAGTGGCATTAAGGGGCTTGCCCAAATCACACAGCAAGCTAATCCAAGGGGGGGCCTGTAAGTCCAGGACCTGGACCTTTTCTGTCCGCAGTGCTGGCCTTCTCTGCTGCTTGGGATTGCCACTGCTGTTGGTACTTTGCGCTCCAACAGCTCTCTGAGGTCTTGAAGGATTGTCTCAAATATGGGAAACACAGCTTTGTGCAAGTTTGGAATGTCAGAGACCTGCCCAGTGAACAGTTGCATGTGACAGAGGGAGCCTGTGGGCCATGCCAACTTCTGGGGGAGGAAGCACTGTGGCTGGAGGCCTGTGATTGGTTAAACTTGGCAGCCCTCCCATGGAGAGGTGGAGCTGGCCTATGACTGCTTTGGCCACTGACTATGGCGAAAGTGATGCTGTGCCAGTTTCCAGGCCTTATTAGACTGGGAGCTTCCAATTCCTCTTGCTTGAGGGGAAGCCAGATGCCATGCATGAGACTGCCATGCTGGGAGGAAGCCTGCTACATGGAAAGGGTGTGTGGAAAGAGGGACGACTGGCCATTCCCAGTTGTTCCAGCCAGCCCAGCCTAGGGCCTTACATGAGGGTGAGGAAGTCATCTTGGACATTCCAACTCCCGCGGACACGATGTGGACAGGAACCAAGGAAGTGCTGAGCCCCAGAACTAAGGAACTGCTGCCCACCAGAACCGGGCCCAGATTTATGGTACCATCAAACCATATCAGTGTAAACTAAAAATAAAATCCTAAGTCACCACCAACTAAATGGACACCTTCCTGGCCATGGGGACTCCAAAAAAACTTAACACTGAGTTCATATCCAGGATGGGACAGGAGGTCAGACATGTCCTATTATACTACCACTCTTTGGCAGTTTAGACACAACTGACCAGCGTTAATATTAAAATAGAGATCATAAGACTGACAAAATAGACTCAATAAGGTACCAAATTATAAGCAAGACCCGAGGCCATACCAGGCAAAGGTTAAGTCGCAGGCATCTACATTTAAAGCCTGTCAGAGGCTGTGCCTCCCAGTCTGCGAATGGTCACCTGGCAGGCTGTAACCCTTAACAAAAAACAAAGTCTCCTTTCCCAAATGTAAACATCTTATAATTTTTTAGTTAACACCGGACACCTGCAGCCACTCAGACACTCCAGCTGAAGCATCCTAGAACAGAGAGTGGCCATTCTCATGGCGCCTTGACCGAGTTCCTGATCTACAAAACTGAAAATGTAACAAAAGGTTGTTTTATACCACTGAGTTTGGAGGTGGTTTGTTATGCAGCAATAGAGGATTAAAACACGGGGTGACTTGGGAGGAAGCACAGGGCATGGCCCTGGGGTTGGCAGGGAAGCCTTGAGGAAGAACACAGGCAGAGATGGCAGCGGCTGCTCACCATGGCGCTGATGACCCTGGTGACGTAGATGGGGTCGTGGCGACGGGACACGTCGGTGGCCGGGTTGTCTTGGTGACTGGGGCTCCGGTCCAGGATGGAGAGGCAGATGTTCAGGATGTCCTCCTCAAACTGCTCCCCAGAGAGGCTGTGCTTAGAGGCTGTGCTCAGGCACCCATATTCCAGACCCTTCCATCCCCCTTTCCCCGGCCAGTCTCTTGTGTCTGCTCGAGGGAGTTTGCCCCACCCTCATCCCCCAGGAATATCACAGAGCATCTCCCAATCTTGGAAACTCCCCAAAGAGTCACCTGGGGACCCAGAAACTCAACCTAATCATGCCTCTCCACTGCTCAACAACCTCCATGGCTCCTTACGGCCCACAGTAAAGTCTGCATTAAAACTGGTGGCGCCTGACTACATCTGTCTCACTAGTATGTTCATTTGCTCTGCATGATGTTTTTGATACATTTGTATTAGTTGGCAACATTCAAAAACTGGAGTATTTTTGCATACAAATTGAGATTTCTCGTCTCAGAAAATGTGGGAGGTCTGGCAACAAGAGGCAGGTGCCGAGTACTGGCTACCCCTCCAATGTTCTCCAAACTCTCCTCTGTATCTTCTCTGCCCAGCACCTGAACCTCGAATGCTTTGATCCCCTGGCCTGAAGGGCAGTGCAAGACTCCTCGACCTGACAGTCAAGTCTCTAACACACTTGCCCTGCCTTCTTCCTGCTGGGTACCTGGAGTTCAGCAGACAGAACTTCCCCAGCAGACTCAGGGACTCCCTCATGTCCCACCTCCACGCAGCTCTGACGGCTCTTCCTTCTGCCTGTTCAGATCCTAACTTGGGAGACCCAATGCCAATGCCAATGTCACGACATCTTCCACAGTCCCCAGGTTGGGCTTCTTTTCACCGTCTTCTGGATTCCTTTGCCCACATCCCTAATATGCTGACTTTCCTCCCCCACTGCATCTGGAATCATAACTATTATCTACGCCAGTGCCTCTCGAAGTAAGATATCAGACCAGCAGCATCAGTATCACCCGGGAACTTGTTAGGAATGCAGATTCTCAGGCCCTGCCCTAGACCTACCCAGTCGGCTCTCTGGGGATGGGACCCAGCAATTCAGGTTTTTGTTTTTTGTTTTTGTTTTTTAAGTTGGAGTCTCACTCTATTGCCCAGGCTGGAGTGCAGTGGCACGCTCACAGCCACTGCAGCCTCAACCTGCTGGGCTCAGGTGGTCCTTCTGCCTCGGCCTTCCAAGTAGCTGAAACTGTAGGCACACGCCACCACACCCAGCTAATTTTTTGACTTACTGTAGAGATGAGGTCTCACCAAGTTGCCCAGGCTGGTCTCAAACCTGTGGACCCAGGCAATCCTCTCACCTCAGCCTCTTAAAGTGCTAGGATTATAGTATGAGCCACCATGCCCAGCCTGCAATCCAGGTTTTTTTTTTTCATTATCATTGCTGTATTCTTTATTTGTTTTGTTCCTTTCCATTTTGCCCGAATTCCTTACACCCTGAGCCAAACCCAGGACGTCTTTGACTCGCAATCCAGGTTTTAAGGAGCCCTCCGTGTGATCCTGATGCCCGTTCAGGTTTGACAACCACTGATTGGAGCGATGTATCTTTCCATATCAGAACTGACCTGTTTCAAAACTGTATCCAAAGTACCTCCCCTTCCAAGCACCCAGCACAGGCCCTGGCCCAATGAACAGCAGATGAATGGATGAATGGATTTGCTCTAAGAATCAGCCCAGCTTGTCCCTTCTGAGAAATGAGCAGACAGAAGGGCTCCTGTCCCGGCTGACCTCCCCACACCCCAGCCTGCGTCCCTGTCTGGCTTGTGCCCCTGGAGACCTGCCCGTAGTTCCAGCCCTGGGCTCGGATGTGCTTCTCCACGCCTCGGAAGATGATGCCGCTGTCGTTGAGCACATACTCCCGTCTCTCCTCCTCGGAGGCCAGAAACACGTCATCCTCTGAAAAGCAGTCATTGGGTCCCGTGTGGGCTGAGGCTCTGGCCTTGCAGGCTTGGGGAAGGGACTTCATCAGGGAACAGCAGCAGGGCAGTGCCTAGAGGCTGACTGGGCCAGGAGAGGGCAAGAGGGTGCCCGCAGGCTCCCATGCCGCCTTCCTGCCAAGCCCCATTCCTCCTGGCTGGTCCTTGCCCAAGCAGGGACCGACCCCAACCCAGCCCAACACTGAAGGATTTTAGGAGTCCTGACACCTTTGGGTGACCCTCCTTAAAGCCAATAGCAACTTCATATTTCTTAAATATTAATAAGAATAGTGATCCTAGTCACCCCTTACTGAGGCTTTCTGGTATACTGCGTACTTGACAAGCATGGGCTGTAGGAATTCTCACCACAGTCCTACGAGGTAGACATTGTTATGATTCCCATATTACAGTTGAGGAAACTGAGATTCGCAGAGTGAAGAAACTTAGCAGAACCGGGACTAGACCAAGGCAGTCTAGTCCTAAGCCTGGGGCTCTTACCGATCCCTGGGCATCTCCTGCCCACTGGCCTCTGCATACCAGAAATCACCGGATTCCAGCCCCTCTGACACAGGACCCCCTCACCCCCTCCCTTTTTTTTGAG
>CAUYQG010148549.1:0-27754 GCA_963574415.1 Tarsius wallacei
ACAGGGAGAGGAAGCAGCTTGGAAGAGACTTTGAGTCAAGATGCCATATTTTGGGGTGAATGTCCATGTATCCTTTGTACAATAAACATTCCTGGACATAAAACTGGTCCTAAATTTAAGAACTCGATTTGTGACCTGGGACATGAGCATATATTCTCTAGCCAGCTTCTTCACTTCAAGTCAATCTCCACTCTCATTTTTCCAAAAGACAAGCTTTGAAAATGCCAATCCTCCGTTAAATAATTCCTATCTTTAACTTGGGCAGTTGTAACTTTCATCGAAAGTACCAGAACTACAACCACATTAGCTCATGAGAATTTTGAAATGACTAAACAAACAAAACAGTCCACAGATTTCATATCACACAGCTTCACCACAGAGAGAGACTGACTGTTCCAGTTTAAAAGACTGGGGGGGGGACTTCCTATGAGCCACTAGAACGCAATGTGTCCAGGAAAAGTCTTGCAAGAATTTAGCAAGTTCAGAAATAGCCACGTAAACTATGGGATTATCCTAGATAGTGGGCATCTCTGGGTGGACAATTCACAGATAAACCATATCACAGATACAATGGATGTTCATATTGTTCTTCTGTATACCAAATTATAAGGCCCACAAAGACAGAAACTGCCCGTACTTAACTCATAGTTCAGGCCTACAGAAAGGGAAAGAGACCTACAATTCATTGCATGTTCACACGTTTCAGAAATATCACATATCTGACTGACAATACCATGAGGAAGATGCGACCATATTATTTCTCTCTCCCTCTTTCCCTCCCTTCCTCCTTCCCTTTTCCACTGCCTCAGGACTCAGGGCTCCACTTCAAGACTCTTCCAACCCTAGAATTTCCAGCAGGATTTGCATGAGACAAATTAGTCATCCTTAACATGTTCCCTCGCAGATTTGTTCCTTTACCTATTTATTCTCCAAACATTGAGCATGTGCCCAGTATACACCTGCAACTGTTGAGTGCGTAGGTTGCAGGGGGAGAGCAAGGGCCACTCCCTGAGCTGCTACCTGCTGTGGTGGACACAGATGGAGCGAAGTGTCCAGGAGGCCACGGGAAGGTATGTTGCTCACATCTGCAGAGCTGGTGAAGACATTTCTCCTGAGAAGAAATCCCTTGGGATGCCCTTGTCTCCTGTACCCCTCTGCATGGGCGTGCAGTTCAAGAGAAAGTTCTGACAACAAGGAGCACATGTCCTTTATTGTAACAGGTCTTGGGTGGCATGGATGTCACTTCTGGCTTTGAGATTATTTGCTGAATTTTGTTTCCTCTCTGGTAACATCTCCACGAGAAGGAGTGCTGTGCTTCATCCACACTGCAAGATGTTGGAGACCCTAGAGGGTTCCCCTCCATTCTTTCCAATGTTCATTGTACCCCTCAACATATCAGCACCCATGAGATTTGCAGAGGCCTTCCTGGGGCTATTCTCTGATGCAGCAGGGAGCGGTCCCAATGGGAATGCCAACAAACCCATACCAGCAACATTCTCCAGATTCCCCTTGTCTCTCTCACTGAGGCTCAAGAATCCACCCCTGCCCCTTGGGAGCCAGCACTGGCCTGGTGTCAGTCAGCAGAGGGAATGTAGCTGCAGATTCTGGCTGTGCATGACCAGGGACCTGGTGGTGGTTGTACCTGCCAGCCTTACCATCAGGACTGAGTGAGCTCCCCTGCCAACCAGCACTATGCCGCAGACACACCACACACCCCTGTCACCCTGGGACCTTCCTCTCCAGAACCCATGATTACTGAGCTTAACTATGGTGCTGGTTTCCACTGACCACTCTGATGTTGTAGGAATTCCAACATGATGCCTTGGTTACCTTTGCAGTCTTGATTCTTCCTACCTGTCACTGAGACTGGTCCTGTGGGCACATGGTAAATCCCCATAGCATTAGATTCTGAAAGAGTGTGCATTCTTCCACCCCTGACTTCTTCCTGTAGGGTGCTGGAAAGTTGGGAAACTGAGAGTCCAGATGGAAGCATTGGTGAAGCTATATGCCACCCAACCGTGCCCCACCAATAATCCCTTCTTCCCCTTACCTAGGTCCCTGCATTGCCTGTTTTTTGTTTTTGTTATTTTTCTCTGTCCTTATGTCCCTGTTCATTGAATCATAATGATGAATTGTGAATAATAACCCAAAGATCATTTGTCTCTATTCTTACAAATAACTATTCTTCCAACACCAAATTTACAGCACCAGAAACTGGGCTGGACGCCAATATCAGTGACACATAGGGGACATTTGTTTTCTTATTCCTTAAGATAAAGCGGAAATATAGGCACTTTTTTTTTTTTGCTTCATTACTGACAAACTGCACCAACAAGCCAATATCCTGAGAAGTTTCCTAGGTTTTTCTTTTTTCTGTTTCTTCTTCACTTTTTTGAAATTCAGATAATTCCTCAGCCTCATGACATTAGCTTTTAACTATGATTCATGAAGTAATAAAGGAATCCTTTATTCAAGAAGCCACTTATCCTGCTAAAAATTCCTTCTTTATTAGCTTTCTCATTATGAGTCTGTAGCAGTCATCCATTTCTTAAGAGCCAGATTCCTCATCTCTCCAGAGAGGGACGGGAACGACATATAAATAGTATAGTAGCCAGATTGGTAATTTGTCAGAAACTCAGGAGGGAATCAGTTCAACTTCTCAATTATCCTGGGGAATATTCCGAAGTCTGAAGTCTCAGAATACATCGATGGCACAATGCAGTGTCTCCTACGAGGTATGGGTTATAATTAATTTCTTTGGAAAGGTTTTTGTTTAAGGTGTTTGAATATGGAACATCTTCAAAAAAATCATGATGGGCAAGACTCCCCCAAATCAAACGTGAGATCTTCCCTGTAGGCAAGCTGGAGTTGATGCCTACCTAACAGAGGAAATTGTCAAGGCACATTTTTCCCTGCAGGTGCTCAACAAAGGACTGCGACCACCCTAGATGATGGAACAAAAACTGTGACAAGGCACAGCTCCACGGTGTCACGTCTGCAGTCAGCCTGATTCAGTGTGTGCCCTTTGTGCGTATGTAGAATTTCTTTCATTCCTCTGGCAATCTGTTCTTCTGAGCTTCCAGGCTTGCAGATGCTCCCCAGTTGATTCGTATCAACCCACAGAGTAAAGAGAGCGGTGGGTGAAGCTGAGTTTGGCATCAGAAATACATGAGTGAAAGGTGACTGCTATATCATGAGAGGAGAGAATGCCCACATGTGATTATCTCTTTTACCATAGACACAGAAATGGTGCATACTTGTTAGAAAGCCAATTTTAGAAAGTAAAAACCTCTCTCTCTCTCTCTTGAAATTTGGGGTATATTGTATTTTATTCCTTCCATTTCTAACAGAGTAGAAGAAATGGAAATGAAACCTTTGTGTAATGTTTCTCTCTTATCCCTGCTTCTGCTCCTGACAGAACCTGAACACTTGTCATAAGACTAATGAATCCTTTAAAAGTTTCTTTCCAGCCCCAAATTTGAAAAGCCGTCTATTTCATGGAATGCCAACCAGGAAGTCATCAGTACAGCACAGCCAGTCATCTTCTACAACAAGTGATAATTCAACCCCTTTCTTTCCATCTGGAGATGTGAGACTCAATGTCAGTGTCCTGTCCTCTTGCTTGTGAAGATCAAGTCAATAGACACTGTGCGAGGGTGCCTATGCAGTTGACTCTGGCATCCTTCTGGCTCTGAAAAAGTGGCAAGAGATACAACTCCCTCAAGGAGCTGATCTAATAGAGAATAAAGACTTAGATAGATATATGAAACTGTCAAAGAAAAATACGGCAGATCATTTCTTTGTGTGCTATGGACATCTGAATATCAGTTGAACGATTGAAGGAAGTGGTGATTCAAGAAAGTAGGTTTCTCCAGGAAATACAGGTCCATTTAGCCAGAGCACAAAGAAGTATAAGCAAAATAAGAGTCCCTTTTTTTGAGCCCGAGTCTCACTCTTTCACCCAGGCTGAAGTGCAGTGGCATGCTCACAGTCACCCCAGTGTTGACCTCCTGGCCTCTGGCGATCCTTCTGCCTCAGTCTTCCAAGTAGGTGAAACTACAGGTACGTGCTACCATGCCCAGCTATTTTTTTTTATTTTTAATGTAGAAATGAGGGTCTCAAACTCCCAGAGTCCCATGTTTTTAATCCACTTATTTCCAACTCTGGAATTATTGTGGGTCAGAACATATTTGTTAAATGTAGAGATGAAGAAATAATAAACCACAAATGAATGCAGAAAATCACGGGCAAAAATGGGACATTGAATTGAGTGTAACTTAACAAATGTACTTACAGAAAGAAGAGGCATTAGGGCATGTAAGATGGAAAGGCAGGTTTGGAGAAGCGTGAATATTGGCACAAGATTAGAATGACGTGAATTGGATGGAGAAGCCACAACACACAAGTGAAGCTACCCTAGTAACATAGCTCTTCTAAACTGAGATCCATGGGTTACTAATGTTATATTGTTTCACTTATAATAAAGACATTATATATAATAACAATAAATAAAATAAAATATTTTTTTAAATATTGGTGGATGTAACTCTCCAAGGAGATAGATATATCAGGAAAAATTTAGAAAAGCCATTTGACCTCCAAAATTTCTTTTTCTCCAAGGATCTTGTAAGACTCGTGTTTTGTGGAAACCTCTGGAAAATGTTGGCTATTGTAAAGGTCTAATATAGGCTCTGAAGACCATAAGGGGTTGGAGGGGGCATGTCTAAGGGCTGCTCCAGAGGTGTCACCAAATGGATAACAGACCATTCCATGAGGCAGAGGGAGTGAGAAATTTAAACATGGTGGATCTGGCTGGAAGCACAGGGAAGGGTTCCTCCATGCAGCTGTTAGGGTCCTGCCCGTATCTCTGGACACCTCTCCCTTCTGGCTCACACCACTGCCCTCTTCTTGAAACACCTGTGACTCTCTCTCTTTCTCTCTCTCTCTCTCTCTCTCTCTCTCTCTCTCTCTCTCTCTCTCCTCTCTCTCTCTCTTTGGTCACAGGTGTGCCCAGGAAACTGTCCTTAAGTGTCAGCTAGTCAATGTCACTTGTATCAGCTTCCAGATAAAGAAGAAAGGGAGTGAATGACAAGCGAGCTAGCTTTCTCCTCTTGTAAATGGTCTGCAGGGTCTCCCAGAGCCCAAGGTGGATGAAATCTCTATGATCCACAGCGGCAACTCTCAGTCATGTACTCTTTGCTGACTTTCTCTCTTCCTTCTTTCACTTCCCCACTCTCTTACTGGAGCGTCCTCGGTTCAGTTCTCAAATTAGCCACTCACAGCCAAATCCTGATCTCAAGGTCTGCTTCTGAGTCAGCCCAAACTAAGAAAGGTACTTATATTTTTTTTTTTAAAGGGAGTATTCATCATTTTCCTCACAATTCCTGTCTGCTTCATTTTTTTCTTTGCAAGTGTTCCAACTCACTGCTGTATCTGCCTGCCTATCTATCCTTTTATTATTTATTAATCAATCATCTATCTGATTTATCTCTCTATCATCCATCTACCTATCTATCTATCATGGTAAAGGATAAAAGTAGATATTCAAAATGTTAACTATGGTCATCAATGAGTGACAGAAAGTGATTGATGGGAAAGATTGGTGGCTGTATATGCTTTACAGAAGTAGTCTATGGCAGCTGTTCCCAACCTTTTTGGCGTAAGGGACTGGTTTTGTGGAAGACAATTTTTCCACAGACCAGGGAGTGGGGGACTTTATTTCTATTATTACATTGTGTGCTTTAATTCTATTATTACATTGCAATATATAATGAAATAATTATACAACTCACCATTAAAAAAAAGAGATGCAGATGGAAATAGTAAATAAAATAATGGACGGGCCATGTGCAGATTAAAATAAGTGTTGGATTCTGACTTAAAGCCTTCCACCAGATGCAGCTGTACAACTGAAGTGCATCAACTCACTTGCCACTCATGAATAGGGGTTTGATATGAGTCTGCAAGCAATTGATTTATGATGGTCTCTGTGCAGTCAAATCTCACTGCTGATCTGTAAATGGTCTGCAGGGTCTCCCAGAGCCCAAGGTGTTAATCTGTATTTGCAGCCGCTCCTCAGTGCCAGCATCACCACCTCAGCTCCACCTCAGACCATCAGGCATTCGATTCTCAAAAGGAGCACGCTCGTAGATCCCTCACAAATGCAGTTCACAGTAGGGTTCACGTTCCTAAGAGAATTTAATGCCTTGCTGATGTCACAGGAGGCAGAGTTCTGCTTGCCCACCACTTACCTCCTGCTGGGTGGCCTGATTTCTAACAGGTCTGTGGTCTGGGGGCTGGGGACCCCGGTCAATGGTACTGGGTAGTAATGAAGAATTGACTGGGTGTGTGTGTGCCTTTGAGTGTGGTTCAAGTTCTCCAAAACAAATATGCACTTACTTTTATATTTGCAAGGAAACCATAAATGGTTTTTTAATGCTTACCTAAAAAATTAAAGATCTCATACTCGACTTCCTCTCTCTATTGGCCCTCTCTGACTAGGAAGGAATGTCAACTTATCATAAATGTATGTATGAGTGCCTTCTCTTTTTTCTTAAAAATGTTATTTTTCCTTAAAATATTTTTTAAAAAGACAGAGGAAGAAATAACATAGTATTTAACTGATTAGTCAATGCAGTGTGACTTGCTAAGAAGGTGATGAAGTCTGTTTCATGAACTTCTGTGTGGGCTAGCTCCCTTCTCCCACTACCTGGAGACATTTACTACAGGAACACACGCCTCTGTCACTCTGCTTTCACGGTGAGTTATGACTCATCCTTGCCTACACAAATCCACTGAATGGCTTGGGTTTCTTCTCAAGCAGTGACATCTTAGTACCCAACACCATAGACTACTTCCATGAAACATATACAGTCACCACAATGCTTCTAAATTTAACTCAAAGATTGAACATGAGATATCTTTGTCAGAAAGATCAGATTGGTTAATGGGGCACAAGAAATTGTGTGTGTGTGACAAAGTGCCTGCCTCCTAACTGATTGGGTCTGTGTGTGAGGGAAGATGAGGGACTGAGCAAGATGCATGGAATCTGAATAGTTCTTCAGCAAGGTCTACTAGATGGCTCCTGGTAATGTAGCCAACTGAGTAATTTCCAGATGTTTTCCATTGTGTAGGGTAGTGAGGGGTGGGTGGTAACTATGTGTTTCATAGGTAGGTTGAAAAACTCAACTCATCAGGATGGAGCTAGGCATTGGCTGGTCCTCAGCTAACACTAAGGCCTGAGGGAATCCACAACAGACACATATTTAGTAACCAAGAGGGGCAGGGTGGCAAAAATGGCCTAGGCCACAAAGCATGATCTATCTGCTGCCATCTCCTGGGAATGGCTGTGTAGAGATGGGGTGGGGAGGGCAGGGGCTTTGCAACCAAGCAAGAATGGGGAAGGCTTTTGATCACCTTTTCCATCATCCTACTGTAATGTGACTCTTAGAATCATGAAGAGGGAATTTGTAACCGATGTAGACATAGTCACTTACTGACCAAACCAAATTTGAGAGACAAGAGAAAGGAAAGTAACTTTGTATCAAAATCCGGCAGATGAGGGAAATAGCCAGGGTCATACCTCAAAGAAATGTCTTTGGCATTTTAGGTTGAATGCAAGGGTTTTAAAAGGGAAACTTGGGATGGGAAACATGTGGGTGTGGCACAGATGGTTTAACTTGGGTGATGGTCTTCCTGGAAGTCTGACTGGTGTATCGCAGCTGCAGTCAGGTTATGGATCAGTCATCTCAAGACTCCCGGGAATTGGGAGAGTCCTGCCCAGTCAGGCTGTCGTAAGAGTAGCCCCTGGAATTTCTAAGCAACCATAAGGTCAGATAAGCGTGCATGGTGAAAAGAAGTTTATAAAACATGTGTCAAAACTTAAGATTAAGAGAGAAGGAGAAAAAAACTCCAAAATACATTTTAAGGCTGGGACACTCGATTTTCAATTTTACTCTCTTTAAAGGGAATTCAGACACTCCTTTACTGTGACAGCAGATCAATATGACAAACAGCCAGTCTTGATATAGACGTTTGTCCAGTAATCCTTTGGAAGCAGAGAATAAAGACTTAAAGCCTTCTCCTGCACTGGCCCCACAGAGGCTTAGGATGCTTTTAGTGAACGCGAGAGACTCTGGTCCCCAGGCCACATCACATAGCACTAGGAGAATTCCATGATCTGAGAAAGGAAAAGACACCGTTCCATACACAGGGCATTGAGTGTTCAGGCTCTGACCTCCTTTTTATAGCGCTTTCCTCTTTCCAAACTCCACTCTTTGCCCCGATCCCCTTCTCATACTTTGACTTCCTTCTCTTTCCACTTCTGCCTTTCTCCGCTGGAGAGAAGGACTAGTGGAGAGTCGTGAAGAGAGAGGAGAAAGACTAGTGACAGGGACAGTCCTCAGTCAGATTCATTTGTGGCACATTGGGTCTGACTAAGGACACTTTATGTACAGTGGCCCGGTGCCTGTCTTGCCCTGGGCTCTTTCTCCTCTCAGTCTCTTTCTTCTGTAGAGTCAGAGGCTCTGACGTAGTTTTGCTCCTCTAAGCTTGGAACTTTGATTGGACGGTCTCTTCTCTATGTCCCCAGCCGTCTAGCCCATCTAAGATGACACGTCTGCCTCCCTTGTCCCTTCATGCCTGTGGCAGGCAGTGGCATCCTGGAGTTGCTGTCTTTGAATGCTTCCAAATCTCCAGTAGGTTGCAAATCCATGAGTCATCCTTTTGTTAGACTCTTCTAGTCAAACCCTTTTGGGCAGAACTTTCTCACTTGGAGAGAGTCTTACTGATGGCATCATCATTTGACTCAGTGTCCTTAGTTTCATGGAGGGTAGAACCAACACAGGGTTGGAGCATAAAGGAAATATAAGGAAACTTTCATTTGGTTCTCATGCTGGGTTTCTTGTTTAAACAAAAATTTTGTCACTTTCCTTGAGGTGGCAACATCAGCTGACCTAGACTTCTCAGCTGTCTTTTTTTGCTTCAAAAGTCACCCCAAAGGAGTCTGCTTAGAGACCACAACAGGAGTGGTGTTGCATAGGAGTTAGATTTTCTCCAGATGAATGGGCTGTGGCTCACTAGGTGTTTTGGCCTATTGTACTAGTTAGGATGCATCCGCATGGTGACCAGCGCCCCTTCACACTTCTCCATTTCAGTCACTCAGGAAAACAGCCACAGGCTGTTGCCCCTGGGAACTCACCTTTCAACTATTTCTTAGTTTTTCATACTTACTCCAGCAATTTGCATGGTTGCTTTGTGGAACATGACCCGTTATGTTGCACACATTTCTCTCTAAGACCTTAACAGGGGAGGAGAGACAAGCACAAGGGACAGGGACACTGGACATCTGCCATTATGCTACCTAATCTCCTCAACCTCAGGAATTCCACCATGAGCATGACGCCTCCACTCTTTCATGCCCTCTATTATTGTCCTCATCTTGTGTCCTCTAACTCCAGATTTTTTTTGAGTTGGGGTCCCATTCTGTTATCCAGGCTGGTGCTCAGTGGCATAATCATGGCTCACAGCAGCCTCAACCTCCAGGGCTCAGGCAATCCTTCTGCCTCAGCCTCCTGAGTAGCTGGGAGCATAGGTGTGCCATCATGTCTGGCTTATTTTTTGATGTTTTGAAGAGACAAGGTCTTGCTGTGTTGCCCCAACTAGTCTTCAACTCCCGGACTCAAGCAATCCTCTTGCCTCAGTCTTCCAAAGTGCTAGGATTACAGGCATGAGCCGCTGTGCCTGGCCTAACTCTGGAATTGACATCAACACCCACCCTAGCCACACTCAAGTGTTATCATCCTTGGATTCTCTCTCTCTCCTCTACCATCCATATCAGTCAGCCATCATCTCTGGAAAATTTCACTTCCTCAACATTCCTGAATCAGACTCACTTTCCCCATCCCCACGTATGCTGTCCTGGCTTAGCTTACGGCCATGTTTTCTGGAATACCACTGCAAACTTCTTCCCAGCTGGTCTCTTTGCTTCCTAGTTGGGAACCATCTTGATCTTCAAAGTCATTCTCCACGTTTAGTGTAATTGTTTTTACTCACACCTGATCCTACCACCTTGTTACTCGATATCATTCAATGTCAGAACTTCAATTAGCTAACATGGCACATTGGTAGCCTTTGGTATCTGACCCTCCTGACCTGACTGGTCACGCACTGGCCTGTTCCTTCTGCCTTTTGCTTCTACCGCCTGCAGTCCTCAGACTCCCATGCCAGAAACAAAATTGTTCTGTACCAATTTATTATTCAACTTGGCCTTTCCTTCTAAATTACTTAACTGTCTCTTCCCCCAGACAGAATAAATTATGTTTTTTAGAAGTGTTCACTTGACCTCGCTTCAGCCCTGACAATGTGAAAACCCCTTGAGTCAGCTGTAATCCTCAAGAGAGGAAGGTCCCCTCACAAAGCAGGGATTGAACCCTGAAGCAGAAAAGCAGTCAGGAGAGTCAGGAAAAGGTAAGGAGATTTGGATTTATAATTCCTCAATCAGTCCCTCTCAACAGCATCCTTTCTCTCTTGCTTTCTCTCTCTCTGAGTGTCTCAAACATAAGGATTTTGTTCATCAAATGACCAACCATCATTCTGATGGGAGTAATCTGTGTGTGTGTGTGTGTGTGTGTGTGTATGTGTGTGTGTGTGTGTGAAAGAGGATAATCATTTGTCACACAAGCAGCCCTAGATATCTCCTGGGTTTAAAATACCCTCCTTAGCATTTCACAGTCTGCAAAACGCTTGTTCATCCTTTAAGACCATACAATCTGGCACCACAGCATTTCTGCATATCTCTGCAACAGAATTCTTCTATTTATTCATTTGCTCATTCAATCCATTCCATCCCACTTCACAAGTACCTATGATCCTTTTCCTCTTGCCACCCGCCTACCCGGAAAAGTCTTATGATGAGCTGTGGCCTTTGCAATGTAGGCAATCATCTTGACATGGTTGACAAGGGCTGGCATGGCTTTGTTTTCCCCATAGCTCTAACCTCACCCTAGAAGCCAGACACATCAGGTAGGCAATAGTGCCCAGATAATGAATCAGTGCCCTAGGAGACTTTAGTACATGGGAGATCACAGAGCACAAGATAAGACTCAAGAAGGAAGCAAAGTTCACTTTTTATATATTTTTGTATATCTTGTGCTGTTTGTATATATTTTTAGCTGTTTAGAAGAATCTCACTATTATATTTTCTTCTTTTACTATGACAAATATAATAGTAAAAGAAGAAAATATAATAGTGATTAAATTGCAAATTCACTTAAAAATTCATCAAAATATTTTCTCATTTATAAATAAATTCACACTTATATCAGAATTTAACATTTTAATTTATTGAGGTTTTAAAATAAATATCTGTCCTAAAAGGCAACTCTCTCTGTGGTAATGATTAATGCTATTTATCAAAAGTTTTCCTGTTTTTTTTTTTTTAATCCTCCAGGGTATTTTTTTTCTCTCTTGTGGGTAGGAATGGCCAAGTGACTTACTCTAAATAAGGGAACATGGGCAGAAGTGATGCATGCCCCATGTGGTCAACGCTTCAAGAGCCCATTAAACATATGGCGATATCCTCTTCCCCATCCACTGTCTGAAGCATATTTACAATATAGCCTTCTTGGGCTCCTTGATGACAATGAAGAACAGAGAAACCCTGCCAACCTGCAGGGCACATGCAACACAGACAAGAGAAGAGCCTTTATTGTGTGTTAAGCTCCTGAAATAGTGGTGCTTGTTATTGTGGTAGAAATTAGCCTCTCCTGGTTATAACACCTTCAGGGGAAACGTCTTTCTTGAAAGTAATTTGGGAGCATATAATAAGTTTTTAGAGCACACGACATTTATGATGGCTCTCCCCCATTCCCATTCATTCATTCATTCGACAGATATTTTGTGAATTTGTTTTATAAATATATATGGAAACTTAGGCTTAGGGGGAACTAATACAGCAGGACAGACAGTGCCAGTACAAGATCTTGTAGCAATGTTCCTCTCAAAGACTCTTTTGTAAGAAATATTGAGAAAATATAATTAATAAATAAGTAAACAATAAAAATCATGCATATTATTATCACATTGATTAGCTAGATGTAAGACAAACATCCACGTACAAGAGAATACTAAAGTCAAATCCATAGGATGAAATACTCTGCTGTCACTTAAACTACAATTTTAAAATAATGTTTGTGTCACAGCAAATGCTGATAATTAATGAGGGAAACCAAGTAGTATTCAAAGTGTAGCATAGTCTAAATAAATGTTATATGGGTCTATTTTTTAAGATAAAGTAAAGTTATACATCAAATTATTAAAATAGTTTATCTTCAGATAAAGAAAAAGTTATTTTAATTTTTTTGCATATTTTGGATGCAATAGTTCAATAATGAACTTGCTGTATTTCTTAATAATTTTTTTAAAAACCATTATGAAAAACTTTCTACCAATTTGCAGGGCTCTGGTGAGGAGCAATTAAATTACGTTTTTAGAGCGCTTACAATTTATGCATAACAACTACCACATTATTAAAACAAAACACAGACCTAACTCCAAAAGAAACAGAAGGATTAAAAATAAATTGTAATCTGATCCAAAATGATAAAACTGTTTATGAAAAAAATATTTCTAATGGCTGAACTCCCTAAAAAAGAGATTGGCTTTCATCCAGTAGGACTATAATATGCAAATAAAGTATAAAATTTGCATAATAATGGCCAAGATTCAGCCAACTCCCAGTTTTAAACCTGGGCAAGTACAGCAAAACTACTAGTGGAGGGAGGGGCATACATCATCAACAAGGGTACCTGCATGGTCAATGTTTATATTCTTAACCCTGAAATGTACCCCACATCTTTACAATAAAAATTTAAAAAAAACCAACATAATATTAAAAAAAAGAGATACCATAACACTTCCTGCTATAACCATAGTGATCCACAGGAATGGAAGAAAAGAGAGGCTGCATCTTCTATTGTTGACTCGATCTTGCTGAAATTAACCGCTTGGAAAGTGATTTTGTAGAACAAACAGGAATGAAAGAGAGGCAGCAAGGTGCTATGTATTGCTACAAGCTGTGGGTATCCATTGTTAGGGCTGCTTTTACGATTCAATTCTTGAAATATGTGCATTTTACTATTTTGGTTAAAAAGGAAAAAAGTATTAACATGAATAAAAAGAGCTAAAATTTCAATGTAGTTTGCTTCATCAATAGTTTAAAGGAGAAATAATGTAGTCTGTCATCTCAATAGGCACAGGAAAGAGATTGCATGGCCTGCAGATAGCCATTCATCATTAAATAAACACATAAGCCTTGATGTACCAGGAATAAGAGAGCTGTTCTCATCTTGAGAGTAAAGAGGATCTACTGAAAAGCTATAGCAAATGTCATATTTTGTGGTGAAATATTAGAAGCATTCTATTCAAATCAGAAATAAGATCAGGTTGCCAGTCACACACCAGTATTTAAGATGGTAGTTTCCTGTTCTAGTGGAAAACAATAAGAAAAAAAAACCGTAAAACCAATTACAAAGGAGGAAGCAATATTGCCTTGTGAGGAGTACTTGGTTGTTCTCACAGAAAAATTAAGAAAATCATTGGTCAGACTTTTAAAAACAATATAAATTGCATAAGACTGATGAATGCTACCTAACATTTAAATATTAATATTTCTTTCACACCACAATAAAGAAGTTTAAAATTTAAAAAAGAAGTTTAAATATAAAAAAGGTAATGTTCATGACAGAAAAAACACAAAAGCCAAAACTTCATCATGAGATTAAAATAAGCCTAACACAAAATGCACAGCTCTGTTAATTATGAAAAAAAATTATGAAAGATAGAAAAGATCCAAACTAATGAAGAGAACTCTCCTTCTCATGGATTAGGAGACCCAGGGCAGCTGACATGTCAATCCTCCCCAACTTTGGTGAAATGAAGTCAGTCAAGATCCCAGCAGTAATATTTTTGTGACAGCTTACAGATAAGTTCAAAAGCTTATGTGGAAAATTAAAGGTAAGCAAATAAATAAGATGTTTTTGAAAAATAAGAATTGATAGAGGAACAGTCACAACAGATATGAAGACCTGTTATAAAAGCCTATGAGTGAACTATGTGGTTTTGGGGAAGAAGTAAACAAAATAGAGGGGAGCATGATAGAATTATGAGTATGGAGAGATGTGACATACAAGAAGACTCATGGGAAATAGATATTTGTTCAATGAATGGACTCTAAACCACTGGCTGTCCATTTAAAAAATAAAATAAAGTTAGATTCTCAATTTGTGCAACATCCTCAAATTAATTTCAGTTAAATAAATACACTAGATGTGAAAAACTCTATGAAAATCTCCCCCATCCTGGAAGCTACAATGTTATTCCTCTATAGATTTTTCTAATTAACTACACAAACATACTCTCATGCATTAAAAAAATACAATAAATTTGATTATTTTAAAACGTAAAACTCTGGTATCTCAAATGGCACCGTAAATGTTCAAAATACAAGTGACAGGTTGGGAAACGACAATTTTAGTGTATATTATAGGCAAGAGAGAAACACACATGATAAATGAAGAACTTGCAGGCATCAGTAAGAAAAGTGTATGAAGAATAAATTAATCACATCTAGAAAAAGATGCTCCACATCACTAACACCTAGAAAAAAATGCACTTAGATCAGCAAGGAGAATGGAATTTGAGGCCATTATCCAAAGTGAAATAACTCAAAACAAATAGTTCATATTCTCACTTATAAATAGTAGCTAAACAGCAGGTACACGTGAAGCTGCAGAGTGGATTAGAAGACATTGCAGACTTCAAAAGGCGGGAGAGCGGAAGGAGGGGGAGGGTTGAAAAATTGCCTGTTGGGTACAAGGCTCCCTATTCAGGTGACAGGTACACTGAAAGCCCAGACTTCACTACTACTCAATATCTGCACGTAGAAACCAGAACTTGTATTGACCCAAATATTTTAAAAATAAAAATAAGAAAAAGAATACAGCAGAAAGAAAGAAACAAAATGAAACAGCAAGGAAACACCATTTGTACACGAGGAGTAAGCAAGAAGTCCAAAGCGCAATAGGGTATTGCGTTGCCCAGACAGCAAGGGAAATGGGCTTCTCTGCTTTGCCTGTGGGTGGGGAGTCTACACAGCATCCTTATTTGGGAGGCGGTGTCAGCATCTTGGAAAACTAAAAAACTGTGCTTATTTTGTGAGCAAGCACTTCTGCTTATAAGTATATAGCCTAGATTAATTATTGCATATGCACATAGGAGATATTTGTACAGATGTTTGTTTCAGCATATTTTGCAATATTATAAGGGGGAAACCCCCCCAAAACAGAATTATTTTGTACACCCTTGTAGTACAAGCTACCCCCACAAGGTAAGTGTTCTAGGAACTCATCAGCATCAGTTTATCACTAGCATTGTGGTGAGAGGATGTATTTGGCTTCAGCGAATATTTTTGGGAGAATCTTTCAATGCATTTGCCCATTTCATAATGGGCGATTTACGAGTGCACCTGCTCAAACCACACTGAACATTCAGCAGTTTTTGACCAAAAACATCATAGCCCTTTGCCCCATCCTTCCTATTCACCTGATCTCACCCAGAGTGTCTTTTTTTGTTTGCTTCCATCTAAAAAATGTCCTTGAAGGGAAACGTTTTGCTGATATGGAATTGGTAAAACAAGAAAATGGCAGAAATACTAAAAGGCATCAAAATGGATGAGTTCAAAACCTGTTTAGAGCCATGAAAAAAGCATCTTGATATCTGTATTGCATCAAACAGAGAGTACTTTGAAGGTGACAAGTTTAAACATGTAAGAATAAATACACAATTTTTAATAAATAAATTCCGGTATTTTGGGGCCCCCCTTGTAAAAGATTGAAGACAACCAAATATCTATCAATTGGATACATAATATGGTACCAGTTGTAATGCATGGACTCTTCCATTGTATTTATCTTTCCATATCAGTATACAAATATCTCAACAACAAAATAGAGAATAGAAATGCAAAGTGAAAATCACAAAGTATAGTGTCGTATCCTCACAAATAGATGCAAAATAGTTTGCAAAATTAGGAATACAATATATGTATCTACACATACAAAAAAGAGTCTAAAATAGTATGTTTTAATTTGTGTGTTTGTTTGTTTTCCTAATACTTATTCACCCTTAGTATAAAAGCTGACAATACACAAGACTAATTTTATCTACATCTTTAACATTTTATGTTTGTAAATAGACTACAATTAAGTAGTAGGCAAAAGTCAGCTATTAGTAGTAAAGTGTAGAAGTATGAAATTGTGTTTTCTTATTCTTAGTGGCTATCTTTATTTTAAAATTAAAAAGTAAAATTGTTTTATAAAAGACCTCTAATTATGGAAACAATGTCACAGTGGTATGGTTTGATGATGCCTGTCATTCTCGCTAATATCTTCATGAACTTGGCTTTCATGCTTTTGATCTTTCAGTCATCCTTAATAAAACTTCAAAGTCATGCTGGAGCCATTTAAACTATTCAGTAGGCATCTGAGAAAGGAAATCTCAATTGGAGTCCCGGGGCTTTAAAATATGTTTAGCTTTGATAATATCTAATGTTCATATAAATCCTTTCATCCCCAGAATATTAAGCTTTTCAGACATATTAGTTAAGGGTCCCTGTAGTCCCCCTGCGAGGTAGGAAACCGGCTGGTCTTATTTAGAAGAATCCAAACAGTGATAAATTCAGATGCCATCTAAGCCAGGAAAAGGCAGGATCCAGGCCCCAGGTTCACAATACCCAGAATGCATAGCATGTAATTTGGGATAATTCTCCTCTCTTCACTCAAAGTTCCATGCCCATCTTCTATATTATTTAAGCTTAATTTCTCAAATCAGAGCTCCATGATCAAATTTCACAGCCCTTTCCTCTTAACTTTTTAGATTTTTTTTTTTTTTACAAAAAAGAAAAGTATTTAGAATCTTTTCTAAATTTCAACATACATTATAACTGTTTCATCAGCATAGTATCACATTATGATCACTTCTCCGCCTCTGACATGTGTCCTCCTTCCCACCTGCCACTGAATTTTTCTGGGAATAAAAATATCTTTCTTTCTGCAATGCAGGTGCATTAGAATCTGTCGTAATTTGTGGTGCGTTGCCATTGAGAGCAGTGAGATCTCTTGCCAGGACAACTGTTTGCATGTCTGAGAACAGGAGTGGCTGAAGGGAGGATTTGCTATGCAAATTAACTATTTACATGACTGGCATTCATTGGACAATAAATTCTTTTTTCACTGTGTACGTTGTAGACTTGGTTAGAACAAGTACCCAAGGCTCGTATGGGTAGGCATTCCCTAGGAGTATTTTTACTCTACGTTACCTTAGAGTCTACAAAGGACCCATGTGATTACCTGCCACATCCTTTTCAAAATGAAAAGTGTCCATAGATTTCATATGAGGAATGAGACGTGAGTGAAGAAGAGAGAGGACATCGATGGAGATGTCTTGAGAACACTCAGGATGACAAATGTTTGCATACACTTGTGCTGTCCTCCTTCAGAGCTTTGTCTTTTTGGTCGAAGAGTGTGGCAGCTACTCCTTGGTCATGTGCCTCTTTTCATTAGCTAAAAGACCATGTGTCATTTCAAAGACTCGCCAGCCCACAGTAGGTGAATGAAGGAAGAACAGAACCATGATATCAGTCACCGGTTCATCAGCCAGGTGAGGCCTGGGCCTTCGTCAGTCTCCTTGACCCATGAGTAGGGACAGGCTCTTAGTAGAGCCTTTATAAATATTTGGTGAATAAACAATTGAAAGGCCAAAATACTCCTAAGAGAATGCTTCCAGCAACTTCCCGGTCATTTCCTACAGCAGGAGTGTGTGTGTGTGTGTGTGTGTGTGTGTGTGTCTTTAATAGTCTGCCTTTGCCGTGCCAATTTTTCACTCTAACAGATGTGTTTTTAATGGCCTTGAAACCAGGCTGCAGGTATTCAGATACATCCAGCCTGGGCAAATTCCTCAGCAAAACCTAAATAAACCATTCTGGACCTGGAGAGTCATTTTGTATGCAAATTGGAACAGCCAGTCGGCCATCCTGGAGATCAGTAAGCAGCATTCTAATGCCCAGACTTGCTGGAACAGCCTGGCGGCCTGCGTGGAATGATCTTTTGGTGAGCCCTGCTCCATCCATCATGCCCATGAACTCTATCCGCGTACAGCTGAGTGAGCTCAGATCACAGACAATTCAGCTTTGCTTTTGCTGCTTCATGCATGTGAGCAGGCGGCCCCTGAATATGGATCATTTATCATGTATGTCTCTTGCTTGTGGTTATCTGGCCCACCCCGTGCTCCTCCTCTGGCTCCTACCCCCCTCCTGTGTTGCATGTGTGTTGTGAAATTGAGCATGTGGCCGCTGCTAAATGGTGTGGGGCGTGTGCATGAGCAGCCTGGGATGAGTGCATGAAGTCTGCACCCGCTGCCTCTCACATGTGATTTGGTGAGTGTACTCTGTTGCAGTGCCCCATGATGCAGTCCTGGCTTGGGTGTTCTCCAGGCTGGACATGTCCCATGGCTGCAGAGCCGGGGCCTGTTGTGCCCAAATGTTGAATCACCTTTGATGTGAGCGAGCCGTGTCTTCAATCAACACACTCCCTGGGGAGGTGAACTCTGTCTGGTAGAAGTAGGAAACCCTTCCTTCCATGGTTCAGACATCAAAAGCATGAGCTGGAAAATTCAAAGAAAGATAATGTGAAAGCAACCATGCCAAGGAGTTATGTGTCTGCTCCTTTTTCACTCTGGTAGGGAGTCAACAGGTTGAACCATCAGGCTGGGTGGCTCAGAGATGGGGGGCACAATTAGCCACAAAGAGGTGGCATTCAAAGCTGGTTCTCAGCCATGGATTCTCAAAGCCAAAGGCTCTGGAGGCCACTCTCTCAGGGATGAATGTGTCTGCCAGACCCTCCACACCGCACCTGCCCAGCAAGACCAGCCAACTCCGATGCAGGAGAGCTGAGGTATGATGATGTGGCTGTGGCATTACCAGCACTTTGTGTGTTTGTGTGTGTGTGTGTGTGTGTGTGTGTGTGTGCATGTACGAAGGGGAACTGGATGGAAGGAAGTCAGCTGGTGGTGGGTAGAAATAGAGGGAAGAGGGGAGGTGTACCCTCCATCAGCCCTTCTGATAGAGGTGAGTGAACCTCAGATGCCTACCTCAGTCTACCCTGGAGATAGGTCAAGTAAACAGTCAGCCCATTACCCTCACACCACAGAGCATGTAGTGAGCCTGGTTTTTGCTCGCGCTAGCAGAACAGGGCAAAAATGAATGACATACTTACAGCAATGCACAACTGCCCCCAAAATCAAAGATCCCACAAAAGAAAAAAAAATCACATGGTCTGGCCTCTAAAATATTCTGAGGGACACAATTACTGTCCGTGACACCATGCTAGGTGTTTTTCCAACTCTCCTTCATTTGGCTGTCACAATAATCCTATGAGCGATGGACCAGTCAGGATAGGGTAGGTTTGGGCTGGGTGACAACGTCCAGCCTGGAGGTTCACATCTCACTCACAGTCAGTTTGCTGGGACACCTGCCAACTGTCTAATGCAGTGTCCTTTATGTGTTAGTGTAGTGTCCACAGCTGCTCTCATCTTGTGGCCCTTCCTGTTTCTGATCAATACGGCAGGGGGAGAGAACATGAAAAACCATGAAACAGTCCTTGTTTCCAAAAAGGTGACGCAGTGCATGGGCCAACTCTGTCCTTTATACAGGTGCAGAAAGAACGGAAAATTATGTATCTTGGGGAGTGATGGGAGTAGGTCCCTGATATACATAATCATCATCACCAGACAGGGATGGTGCATAATTTGCTAAGGTGGCACAGACACTACATGGCAGACTCAAACTCTAAAAACAGATTTTTCTCGCCTACAATTTTGGTCTTTTTGTTTTGTTTTGTTTTGAGCTGCCCAGGCTGGAGTGTAGTGGCATAATAATGGCTCACTTGAGCCTTGACATCCTGGGCTCAAGTGACCCTTCTGCCTCAGCTTCCCTAGTAACTGGGACTACAGGCATGTGCCACCACGCCTGGCTAATTTGTTTTATTTTTTGTAGAGATAAGGTCTTGCAACATTGCCCAAGCAGGTCTCAAGCTCCTGGGCTCAAGCAATTATCCTGCCTCAGCCTTTCAAAGTGTTGTGATTATAGGCATGAGCCACCATATCTGGTCACAACTTTGGTCTTTACATGTCACTTGTGTGCAACTGTCATCTGACTGTCTGTGTGTGCCATAGGACATGGAACCACAGCTACTGAATGTGGCATGATTATTGCTTCTATCATCCTTAGACATATTCTTCTCATGACTCCAGGCTTCCACACTTCCCTGGTCTTCCCGTCCCTCTCAGGACCCTGTCCTGGTTCATGCTTGTCACTCCAACTTACCATGTTTTAGTTCCCATATCTTGGAATTCCTTTTATTCTCTTCTCTTATTTATCATGTTCAGTCTTGTGGTCTTAATTATCATCTATCTAGTACTCAAGGCTTAGACCTCTAACCTGGAAATCTTTCCTCTGCTCCTGAAATCTGTATGAAACTGCCTACTCAGTCATTTCTTTGGATGTTGAATAAGCAACTGAGCATGAAGGCTATCAAGCATTTGATCTTCACTGCCCCATGGAATGGGACACTTTCCTGGCCTCAGCAAATGACAACTCTGTCCATTCGATTTCTTATGTCAAACATTTTGAAGTCAACTTTGCTTTTTCTCACTCACTGTATTTTATCCGGAAAAATCTTGTGAACTCTATCTATATTATATCTACAATATGATCATTTATTATAGTCACTTTGGTCCAAATTTCTATCATCTGAATTACTGCAAAAGCTTTTTAACTTTGTTCTTTCCTTTCTATTCTCTTGTCTACCTTAAGGTCTATTTTTCTGCTTCTTTATCTTTATTCTTTACAGCCAGGGGGATTATTTACACATGTATACTAAATCAGATGACTCTTCTACATAAATTCTTATAGTACCTTTCCATGTCAATCTGGGTAAGTCAACACTTTCACTGTTTCTACACCACTCCAGTACCTCTCAGATACTATTTCTACTCCTCCTTCTTTTCTTCCTCATTTTCCAGGACATTCTTCTTCTTACCCTTTCATGAACATGCCAGGTGGGTTTCTCTCTGGAACTTTTGCCCCTGTGCCCTCTTCCTAGAATGTTCTTCCATCAAATATCTAAAGAGTTTTCCCTCTCACCTCCTTTAGGTCTTTCCAAATTTATTTATAAATTAATCTTATTGTAGTCAGAAAGCTTCCTTTAAAAAAACGTTCATTTTTTTCAATTTATTGAGACTCGTCTTATGGCCTAGAATATCTGTCCTGCTAAGTGTCCCTTATACATGTGAAAATTGCTATTGTTGGATGGACTGTTCTACTAGGATGGCGTGTCAATTAGGTCAAGTCAGTTGATAGTTTTCAAATCTCTAATATCTAAATGGATTTGTTTGTCGATCTGTTGCATCAATTATTGGCAGAAAGCTATCTCTAAATATAATTTTCTATTTTTCCTTATAGTTCTATAAGGTTTATCTTTTTTGTGTCTTTTGAAGCCCAGAAACATTTAGGACTTATATATCATCTTTATTTGTTTACTTCTTTACTATTATGAAATTATCTTCTTTATAACTTATAATAATCTTTAATCTAAAATCTTTCCTAGTTTTCTTTTGATTGGTATTAGCTTTGTATAAATGTTCCTAACTTTTTCCATTGAACCCACTTGTGTCTTTTTATTTAAAGTGTTTTCTTGGAGATAGCAATGTAGTATTTAGTTGAATCTTGCTTTTTTGAATCTAGTCTAACAATCTGACTTTCAGTTAGGATGTTTAGACAACTTATATTTGATAAGATAATTGATTTGGTGAAATTTAAATCTGTTATCTTGCTATTTATTTTCTCCCAGCTGTTTTCTCATTTCTTTTTCTGGCATTTTAAAAATTAATTGAGTACTTTTCTGTAATTTCATTCTGTCTTATTAGGTACAATTAATAAAGTGAGTGTTCTGTATCCTTAGCTTATCACAGACTTCCTTCAAGTGATATTCTACCACTCTACATAGTGTATAGGAATCATTCAGTAAGACATACTTTCCCTTCTTCCCTCCCAACATTTGTACTATTATTATTTTATATTTTACTTTTACTCGTCATAAGCCTCATTCTGCATTCTTACTATTTTCATTTGAAGAATCAACAATCTTTTAAAAAAATATTTAAATAATGAAAATATGTCATATAAATTTATCTCTCTACTTATCTGTTTTGGTGTTCTTTTTCCTTTGTGTAAATCCGTATTTTCATCTCATTTTATTTTGATTCTTCCTAAAATATTTCTTTGAATATTTCTTGTAGAGCGAGTTTGCTTGTCATGAATTCTTTCAGATTTTTTGTATAACAAAAAGTTTTCATTTATTAATTGAATATATTTTTGTGTAGTAAAGAATTTTAGGCAGACAGCTTTAGTTTTTCTTTAAGTACCTTAAAGATGTTCAACTGTCTTCTTGCTTGCATTGTTTCTGATGGGAAATCTGCTGTCATCTTTTCCTGTAGTCATCTGTCTTTTTTTGGATGCTTTTAAGATGTTCTATTTATCACTGGTTTGAGTAATTTGATTGTGATGTGTCTTTGAGTAGTCTACTTCATGTATCTTGTGCTTGGAGTTTGTTGTGCATCTTGTATCTGCAGGTTTACAGCTTTCATCAAAGTTGGAAAACTTTGGAAATTATTCTTTCAAATACTCTTTCTTGTGCTTGTGGAACTCCAGTTAAAATGAGGTTTTTTAGCCTGGTTGGCAGAAACAGACACGATTCCCAGCTCTTTGTGAGCACCAAGTACTGTTCCTTTAATCCTTTAGGGTGATTCTTTCCCTAGCCTCAGGCAATTTCCTTATTCACATGTACCAGCCACTCTCTCTCCAAAACCTTCCCAGCCCACTCTTTAAAAATTGGATGCTACCCCATTTGTGTCCATCTATATCCTCTGGCATGGGTTATTTTCCATAGCACTTATTCTGATGCAGTAAGCACCTCAAGGGCAGAGACTTGTATCTGCTTTGTTCACTGTTACATGCCACCATCTTACAGTGCCAAGCACACAGTAGAAACTCAGTGTGCATGTATTGAATGAGTAAATTGATGATTGAATGTTTGAATGAATCACTGAGCAATTATATGAGTAGATGAACAGAATAAATCTTGACAGAATAAATCAATAAATAGGTAAACCACTTCATGGAAGACTGTATGCATTTCTTCTTATATCATGAAAATTGATCATGTTTCATTATACTAATGTTCCATTTTGATTAGATAAATGTTTTTGGTCTATTTGTTTATACACAGAATCTGCCATATATGTCTCAGCCTTAATTCTGGAGCAAGGCAGGGGACCAGAGAAGAAATGTAAGACTGATTGGCATCTTCTTTATTTGTTCTATAATGTGTACAAAGGTAGAATCTAGAGGTTGCAGATAGATGCAGTTGATATAATACTGAGGTAGGAGCAAATTGTGAGCCATTGTAAGCCAAATGCATAAGAAAAAAGCAGACTCAAATTAGGCTGGAAAGTTGGAATGAAAAATGAGTCAGAAAGCTGTAGATCATCTGCTCTTCACAGAAAAAAAATCAGTCAAGTGTGGTGGCTTATACGTATAGTCCCAGTTACTCAGGAGGCTGAGGCAGTAGGATCACCTGAGCTTAAGAGTTCAAGGCTGTGGTGAGCCATGATCATGCCATTGCACTCCAGCCTGAGTGACACAATGTGATGCCACCCCCCCAAAAAAAGGTATTGATCAATACAAGATAAATTGAGGAGTAAGAATTGAAAACAAGCAAGTTTAAGGATCACAAAGAGGACATGTGTAAATCCCAGTGCCTGGACCAATTCTGTTGTGTGGTGAATTTTCTTCCAAATGACTTTCATCCTGGCAATTGAATACCTCTGTTCATCAGTCCTAGGGTTTCAAACACAACTGGTTCTAAAGCCATGTATCCCAAGTAGCCAGAGGAACATGTATGCTTTCCAGACCATAAGACCCTGGTTTGGCTTCAGAAAACATGAATAGTGCATGCATAGGGCCAACATGTTCCTTTGGCTCCAAGATGACTATTTGGAAGAGAAGTGCTCTAGGAATAGCTTTCAGGCACAAGCGCCAACGCCCCAGGTGAGCGTCACACTCTCATTTAAGCTCATTGTGGAATGGAATGCCTGGGTCTCGGTGGGTCTGGTGAGGAAGGCCAAGCAAATCCTGAAAACCTACAATAAATCATATATTTGGCAGCAAAAATTGCAAAGCATCAATCATCATTTGAGAAGTAAAATGCAGAAATGTCAGCACCTTTGGAATAGTTTTTAAAATATGAATATTTTCCAGCCAAATATTTAAAAAATTTTTTAAATTGTGTTTATATAGCAAGGAGTAACTTTTTTTAAGGAACAATTTCTGAAACATGTGCTACATTGTACGTATAAAAGCTCAGGAAAGGGCAGTAGCTGCCAACATCTGTTACAGAAAAAGTTTTGGAATGTGAATCAATGTTGGTGTATTCTTTGAGATGGAGGCTCACTTATTGACTACAAAATTTTCTATTTTCTCAAAACAGATCAAAATGGTCGTTTATGGAACCTGAGTCCAATGTGAAATTCAAAGTAAACTGCAGAAATTTTGATACAATGCCATCTATTATAGAGTACCAATGATCTTGGTGAATTGGGAATATCTTACATAAAACCATCAATTGTTGGCTCTGGCATTAAAAAGAAAATGTGAGCACAGAGATGTTCCATCTTTCTCTGTTCTTCGGAGTTGTAGACATTCATAGCAGTGTCTAAATATGCATCCTATATATATATATATATATATATATATATATATATACACACACATACACATTTATGGCTTTCTTGGTCAAATCATAATTCCTGGACTGTTAAGCGTGCAGCAGTGCACTCTGGAGCGTAGACGATGTCTCCACAGTGTCTTCCTGAATCCAGACTTGAGATGTGTTCTTAAGTAGAAGATGCTTTAGCCGTTAGCCTGTGGGTACCCTGCACAAGTGCTGGCAGTAGTTTCTCTGGACATCAGACAACCGCTTAGGGAACTCTTAAGCTCTGACATATCCTGGCAGCAGAAGGTCAGTCCAGAAAGTACCATCAAGCTACATCATTTTGCTGCCTCAGTCCATCCTCAAGGGGAGGGTACAAAGCTGCCAGAGTTTTAGGGAATTAGCTCTCGGGCCATGCCCATTGTGTGTCCTCCTCTTTGTCTTTCTCATGGAAGTTCACTCCAGAATCATCCCAGCTCACCAAATGAACACTAAGGATTTATGTTATTCATCATTCCTATTTAGACTGAAATTTGGGATTCTGACCTGCACCGTAGAACTGGGGCATGAATTCTATCGTTTTAGTCGGGAACACAATTGAAATTATAATCTCATTGAAATTGAAATCACATTAAAATTATAATTACATAATTGCTTGAGTTAAGGCGTGAACAGCGAAGTGAGGAAGGAAGAGTTACCAAACCTGCTAATGAGATTTGATCATTTACATAACTAAGTGTAATGGCATTTAAAAAGTGACAGCTTTTCATGTGACAGTTTCATGCTGGGGTGATTTCTCAGAAATGAACATATATATATATATATATATATATATTCCACCCACCGTCTCTCAGATTTGGGAAAGGTGCAAAAGGAGTGTCTTACAAATGCAATGACTGAAAATAGAGAATGTCCAAATTTCAAAAATTGTTCACATTTCAACCCGTCCCCCTCTGTGGAAGACACGCAGGAGGTTTGTATGCATACGGGTAGGGCAGGGTGGGAGCTTTGTGACTAGAAATAAACAGGGGCTGCAGAGTCATCAGCATGTCAGAAGCACTTTACAGCTGCTGAGCATGTTACCACATTGCCTCGTTAACTGCTGGGCACACCTGCTGGATGACAGACCAGGGGCTCTCACACCTGCCTGCACTGGGGAGGTCGGGAGTGTGAGCTCACAGCCTGTGCATCTAGACACTGGGCTTGAGACTGACTCCTGGCTGGCTCAGAGTAGATGTGTGGACAGGGAGAGAGCCTCAGCACCATTCACTTTCCTAGGAAGCCTCTCCTCCTGGAACAACATTCCCCTTTGGCACTTTCCAGAATATTAAAACACACAAACACAAAACCAAGCCAAACCCTCCACTGTTGTTTGGAGTAGGTTTAATTTTGAGGAGGATTTAGAAATGGTATTCCTTGGCTCAGATAAGCTCCGAGAGTCCCTTCTAAAAGCAGACTTTGATTGGAGGGCCCTTACCGGTGGGCAGGTGCACCTTGCTTTCTTACACAGTGGCTGCTTCTCAGAAGTTTCACCACAATCGAATCATATTCTAAATGAACTAAGTGAGCTCACTGCTTAAAGTCGCTAATTGATGGATAGTCTTGTAGATTTGCAAGCTTTTTATGTGCCCGTTTTTTGACGTGCCTGTCTTTGATGTGCAATTTTTCTTTATCAGGGTTGCATATAACAGAAAGCTCTCAAAGTATACTGGATTCAGAGTCTCAAAATTGCAAGAGTGATAGACATTTTATCATTCAACCACATCTTAACTGTCTCTTTCCGAACTCATATTTGGCAATGAGATTTTTAAACCAAAAAAATGGAACTTTACTTTTACTTTTTTTTTCTTGAGTCAGTGTCACTCTGTCACCCAGGCTGAAGTGCAGTGGCAAGATCATGGCTCTCTGCAGCCTTGACCTCCTGGGTTCAAGCGATCCTTTCGTCTCTGCCTTCCAAGTAGCTGGAACTACAGGTGTGTGGCATCACGCTGGCTATTTTTTAAATTTTTTTGTAGAGACAAGATCTCTCTATGTTGCCTAGGTTGGTATCAAACTCCTGGGCTCAAGTGATCCTCCTGCCTCAGACTTCCAAAATGCTGAGATTACAGGTGTGAGTCACCAGGCCTGGCCAGACTTTACTTTCATTCCTCTCAAAACTCATCTTGATGGTTTCCTCCCTGGTGATGGTAGGGTTTGGCACAACTCTCAATATCAAATCTTTGTTCTACTGATGAATTTGAGTCCATCTCAAACATGTGCCATCTGGAGACTGGGGAAGGAAGTAAATCATCGCTGAACGTATGATCCACCCTCCAAGGTTAACAAGTTTCTCGGTGCACTAAAACAATAGCATCTGGCCATCATCAATACCATCTGGCCATCATCAAGAAACAACAGATGCTGAAAAGGACGAGGGGAAAAGGGAACTCTTCTACACTGTTGGTGGGGGTATAAACTAGTACAACCTCTGTGGAAAACAGTTTGTCGATTTCTAAAAGATCTAAAAATTAACCTTACATACGAACCCACAATCCCCCTACCAGGAATATATACCCAGAGGAACTCAAATCACTCTATGAAAAAGTTGCTTGCACATGCATGTTTATTGCAGCATTACTCATAATAACAAAAACATAAAACCAATTGTGCTGCCCATCGAAACTGAACTGGATTAAAAAAATATGGTACATATACACAATGGAATATTATGCAGTCATAAAGAGGGAGAAACATATTGACTTTGCAGCAACTTGGATGGATTTACAGTCTATAATATTCAGTGATCTATCACAGAAACAAAGTACAGAGGACCATATCTTCTCACTCATAAGTGGACCTTGAACAATTATCATAATACTATAAGAAAGGGATTG
>CAUYQG010148552.1:0-13803 GCA_963574415.1 Tarsius wallacei
GTGAATGGGGAGAGTGGGGAATGGGGGTTATGCCGTTTTTTTGGTCAAAAACTGCAGAACACTTAACGTGGTGTGGGCAGGTTGTTTATGTAAGTCACCCATCATGAAATAGGCAAATGCATTGAAAGAATCTAAAAAAAATTCACTAAAGCTGAACATAGCTTCCTACAACAACAGTAACTGGTACACTGATACTGATGGGTTCCTAGAACACCTGCCTAACGGGAGAAGCCCATGTTGGAGGGCCCACCCTCCAAAACATAATTTTGCTTTTTGGGAGGTCCTCTTCATATAGTTATTTTGCATGATCCCTAATGAAAGTCGTCTACACTGGAATAAGACTGGGGCTCCTGGTTTCACCAATATCTTCAGGCAAGAGAAGGGTGTGGAGCCTGAGAGGAGATTCCGCACATGGTGTGATGATGTGGACCCCCTGGGTCAGCACACACACCTCACCCGGAGGGGCTCTGACAGGGCAGAGTTAGGACTGGAAGGGCGAGAGGAGGAACAGCCCGCAGACCCCAGGTGTCCCTGTCCCTCACTCTTCAGCTCATCATCACCAAGTGTCCATTCTCTCAGTCCTGTCTAGTTCTTCTCTTTATTTCTCCCCCTACTCTCACTTTGCTTCTTGGATTAGCTGCTGGAAGGGATGGCCTTGAATAGCCATGGCAAGTCTGAGTGTGACCTTTTTCCCTGCCTGTGAATGAGTTGGCATCTTCAGAAAATTTTGTATCTTCGGGGCTTCAAAGCTGTCTTCCTCATTTCTTGCTTTAGGAGACTTCGAAATTACTTGCTGCTGAGTTTGTGGATGGAATAGGCTGAAGGATTTGAGCATGTCAAAGCCAGACAACTAAGGTCTTTACTAAGCACTCATGCAACTGGAGATTACACATGATCTCACATCATTCACAAGAGTAAACAAATGCCCTACCCCTCTTATTTACACTTTATTCCTTTTTATTCAAGACATATAAAACCTGTGTAATGTTCTTCTTCATAAGATAATTCTTATAGATAGAACACGAAACCCAAGAGCTAGCTAGCTAGGAAAAGTCACTCATCTAGTTTTTGTTTCAAAACCGTTATACTATGGATTTTTTTGTCCACAGGGTGGCGCTAATGTTTAAAGCAAAAGAATTTTCTAACCTTCCTATACTGCAAGTCTCTGACACCTGAAGTTTATTTGTAAGAAAGGAAAATAATTCAAGAAAGGATAATAAAACGCATGAATTCTACTTTCTAAATGTTTCTTTCGTGTTGGAAAATGTTCTTAAATGGTTCTGTTGAAGTTGAATTTGCGTGGGATTTGAACTAGTTCCATCGATCCACTAGTTCCATCGATCCAAGAGTCCAAACTTTTGGGGCTTGTGTTCGGAAGCCCTCATGGTGTGGCTTAACCTGCTCTTGAAAACTTGCTTCCAATTCTGTGAACTTCTGGTGCCTTTTCTTTTCTTTCTTATTTAGATTGGAAAATATGGTTTATTTAAGAAGTATATTGGGGGAGAGAGAGAGAAAGAGCGAAAGGAGATTCACCTCCCCAGGGTAAGGAAGGGGGCCAAAGCCAGGAAACGTGGCGGCAGCCATAGCTCAAAGGGCACATGGCCACACCAGAGTCTAGTAAAGCAATGGCCTTCTGGTGCCTTTTCTAAGGTCAGTAGTCCACTGTTGTCCACATTCAGGCACTTGTTCTCTGTCTTCGATGTCTCCTCCCTCCCGCTTCTTCAGTCTCCAGGTATCAAAATCCGACTCATTCTCAAGATGCAACTCTAAGTCTACTTCCCACACAAAGCTTAACAAGCTCGTCCCCATCCTAACATCAAGCTGGAATTAATCTCCCAGGACTCCAAACTGCCACAGATGTCTAGTGAACTAAGCTCAGGGGTTCTAGGTCACACAGTCTTGCCGGAAGCATGAGCTTGGGAAGACTGCTTAACTCCATGGGTCTGTGTCTTTACCTGTACAGTGATAAAATATCTACCCCAAAAGATTGTTTTAAAGACAACTGAGAAAATACTTGTGTAGCATTACAGTTATGTATGCCTACATGCAACAAAATGGGTTTGACAAATATGAGCCTTATTTTTCTCATAAAATTTGAATCAGGCAGTACACAGTGCCAACTAACCAGCCTCCTTGAATTTTACTGCTTGGCATATCTGAGTCTGTGGTTTCATGGTCACAAAATGGCTACTATACCTCCAGGCACTGCATCTGCACTCAAAGCAGAAAGAAAAGAGAGGGCACATGCCAACTGAGCTTCTCATTATTTGTCAGAAAAAACAATAGGCTTCCTACAAACACTGTTACATAGATTTCCCTTTATATTTCACTGGCTGGGTGGCTACACATAGCTGCAGAGTAGCCTGGGAAATTGTGCTTTGATGGCTAGAGGCACTACTGTCCCAAGTGAAATTAGAGTTCTCTGTAAAGAAAAAAGAGGCAATGAATTTTGGGTGGGCAATCAGAACATAGACCATGGCACTTAGCACAGTATCCATTTATAATAAATCCTCAATTAATGTTAACTGTTACCAGCTTCTTTTTTGTGCAACTAAGTGCTATTGCCTTGAATAAGTTGTGCCCTCTCATGTTTTACCTATGAGACCCTGACAGCAGGGTCTATTTTATGTTAATTGCTGTTGAACATCCTAGAAGAAGACCTCTAGAATTACTTACTAATCAAATTCATGGGCTTGGCTGGGTGCTGTGGCTCAAGCCTGCAATCCCAGCACTTTGGGAGGCCGAGGCGAGAGGACTGCCTGAGCCCACGGGTTCAGGACCAGTCTGGGCAACATGATAAGACCTCATCTCAACAAATAAAAAATTCAGCCGGGCATGATAGTGCGTGTCTGTAGTTCTGGCTACTTGGAAGGCTGAGGCAGAAGGATTGCTGGAGCCCAGCAGGTCAATGCTGGGGTGACCATGAGAAGGAAGGAAGGAAGGAAGGAAGGAAGGAAGGAAGGAAGGAAGGAAGGAAGGAAGGAAAGAAGGAAGAAAGAAAGAAAAAGAAATGCATGGGCTTGAAACACAATTTCTGGGAAAATGTTAGAAGGTATCAAAAGCCAATGGGAAGCCTGGGCACATGCTAACCTTCACCAAGGGTCATCTAATTGAAGGAGTCCAATAAAAGGACACCACATTCCAGCTGACAGTGGTAATAACAGTGTCCAGATAAAGGTAATCTTTGGTTCAACTGTTGCAAATAATGAATGTATGATTTGATCATTAATTCCTTAAGTTCCAAATTTTTTCAGGTGACTTACTTCCAAATAATACACTTTTACACATTTCTAGCAGATCTCAATATCAATCATTTTAAAATATGAATCCATAAATATTTCAACATATCACATAAAATTTCAACCCATGAAAAAGTCATCAACTTTTCCATATGTTAGAATATGAAAACAAGATAAAACTAGATTTGAATTTTGGAATATTTTTAAAAATACCAAAAACCACAAAGGCAAAAGAATACAAATCCTAATTAGAAAAGAACGGCGTGGGAATCACTTTGAGAATTCTGTTATTTTCCTCCACAGCTTTACACACCCTCATTTGGTTCCCTGGAGGTCCCAAAGGTTATGGGCGGGTTCCAGGAACACACCCTCCTCTAGAATGCCAAGAAGAACCTCAGAACAGATAGCGAAACAAGCATTACATCACCAGCACAACTGCATGCAGCCCGGCAACAATGTCACTTATGACCACAAATGCAATGTAGAGGAGAGTTTTCCAGTCTAGAGTTGTTGCCACTGAAACTGGCTCCTCCTCTCTTATTTTAGGACATGTGGAAGGATGACGGATGAAGACTTGTCTACTAGAGCTGGGTGTTTGAGCAGAGAAGAAAGATGCCAAGTGGAATTACTAAGCTGTGGTGTAATTAATGCTAAGAAAGTATAGTACACAGAGTGCTGTGGGAGCACTTGGCTGGGGATGCCTAGCATTGCTGAAGGAAGCGGCAAAGTCATTCTTCATGTGGATAAAAACCAACAACTCAGTCCTTTCATATGGTATCAGCAACCCTCTGTTTCTTTTTGGTCCTTTCTTCATTAGTATGATTCTGGCATTTCAAAGCTCTGAGATTAATCATCCTGTCAGCTAGTTATTTCCAACATCGTTTTCTTCGTTATGTTTAAATTAATAAAATACATTATTTAACCAAATGTAAAGATAAATTATATATACCTACATCACCCAGAAAAATGTGGCTAATTGTTTGAAAAAAGCAGAACACATTTTTGATAGCTTCTATCTCGCAGAGAAAGAAGCAGTTCCAACAATTAAAATATAATGAAACAGGAAGGTCATTATAGGTTAAAAGAAAAGCCAAATTAATTATTAAGACTTACTTTGACAGCCAGTGCTCTTTCAAGGTGATGAAGACGGTAGGTTTCATCCCACAGAGCTTTATTCATGAAGCTGGTCTTCTCTGTAACAGAGCTAGTTCCTGACACTGCTTGCACGCCCAAAGAGGAAACATTATTTTGAAAGATTGATGTCCAAAGACAGAAGGTCTCTGAAAGAATGAATAGGGCTGATACCAATGTTCATTGGCAGGGGCTACGACTGTGCCACTGCTAGGTGCTTGAGTAGAGAGAAGAGTCAAATGGAGTGATAAAGCTGTGGTGTAATTAGTGCCAAGATGGCGGACATCACAGAATGCTATAAGAGCACTGGGCTGGGCGAACCAAATTCCATTGAAAGAAGCTGTGAAATAGTTCTTCATGTGAAAAAGTATTATTAGTATTCAATTCTATTTTCTTTTGGGGAATTCCTCACATCTGCTTTATAAGGGATGGAGGTAAATTACGGTTCTAGAGTCCACTGTAGGAACTTGGGAAAGTCATTGACATGTTTGTTTTCAGCATCTTCTTATTTAAAAAAATAGATATCTACTACCCGCCTTCATAAGATTTGTGTGAGAATACAATGAGATGGCCAAGGTAAAATGCTTAGGATAATGCCTAGCATATTTTACAGGGTAAAAACATGTAGCTACTATTTTTATTGTTAATTTCATGAAAAGAAATCTATTTCACAATGACGCCTACTTCTTCTAGTTTTTACAGACTGCTTACTATGTACCAGGTATCATGGGAGGCATTTATATTATCTGACCTTCTTACATGCTTACCCACTTTTTACCCTTGCAAGTAAATGGTATGCCTGTATGGCAGATGAGAAGTTGAAGGCAAGGCCATCTATTATCCAATCAGCAGACCTTTCTGTAGTTCCTACAGTGTTCCAGGCACCTTTCAAGGCCTGGTGGATATGGCCAGGAACAAGACAAACACACTTCCTGGTTGCCATGGTACTTACGGTCTAGGTGTTGGCCAACTGGACAGACTGGTCATCAACTAACAAGTTAAACAAACATACACAAAACTCTAACAAGATAAAACAATGGAAGAAGCTGGGTTGGAGGGATGATGAAAAGCTCCACTTTAAGGACATGTTGCTAGTCACCTGAAGACAGATATCAAGTAGACAGACATATACAAGACTAGTTGGCAAACTACAATCTTTAGGCTAAATCTTCCTAGCACATGTTTTTGTGCAGCCTGTGAGGTAGGAACTGTTTAAATTTTTTAACTTGCATTAATTTTTTTGGTACAGATTAGGTCTTGCTATGTTGCCTAGGTATTAAACATTTTTAATTTAATGTATTAATTAACAGGATTTTTTTTAGAGCAGTTTTAGGTTCACAGCAAAATTTAACAGGAAGTACAGAGAGTTCCCATATACCTCCTGCCCCCACATAAGTATAACCTCCCCCATGATCAATACCCCCCACATTTGTTACAACAGATGAATCAACATTGATTCATTATTATCTCCTCAAATCTACAGTTTAATTAGGGTCCACTCCTAGTGCTGTATGTTCTGTGGGTTTTGACAGATGTATAATGACATGCATCCACTATCGTAGGATCGCACAGAATAGTTTCACTGCCCTAAAAGTCCTCTGTGCTCAACCTATTCAGATCTTCCTCCCCGCTAACTCCTGGCAACCACTCATCTTTTTACTGTCTCCACAATTTTGCCTTTTCTAGCATGTCATCCCTTTGGAAGTTCACAGCATGCACCCTTCTCAGATCGGCTTCTTTCACTTAGTAATATGCATGTAAGTTTTCTCCGTGTTTTTTTCATAGCTTCATAGCTCATTTCTTTTTAGCACGGGGTAATAGCCCATTGGCTGGATGTACCACGGTTTATTTATCCATTCATCTACTGAAGAACATCTTGATAGCTTCCAAGTTTTGGTAAGTATGAATAAAGCTGCTATAAATATAGATGGACAGGCTTTTGTGTGGACATAAGTTTTCAGCTTATCTGAGTAAATACCAAAGAGTGTAAATGCTGGATCATGTAGTATGTTTATTGTAGGAAACTGTAAAACTGTCTTCTGAAGTGTCTGCACCATTTTGTGTTCCCACCAGCACTGAATGAGGTTTCTTGTTGCTCCACATCCTCTCCAACATTTAGCGTTTTGTCAGTGTTTTGGATGTTGGTGCAGGGTGTTAACAAGTATGTGGAGGTATCTCATTGTTGTTTTAAGTTGCAATTCCCTAGTGACATATGAGATTGAGCATCTTTTCACATGCTTATTTTTCACCTGTATTTCTCCTTCGGTGAGGTGTCTTTTCAGGTCTTTTGCACATCTGTAATCTCAGCACTTTGAGAGGCTGAGGCAGGAGGATTGCCTGAGCCCAGGAGTTTGAGAACAGCCTGGGCAACATAGTGAGACCTTATCTCTACAAAAAAAATCAAAAAATTATCTGAGTGTGGCGGCATGTGCCTATAGCCCCAGCTATTTGGGAGGCTGAGGTGGAAGGATCTCCTGAGCCCAATAGGTTGAGGCCGCATTGAGCCATAAGTGTGTCACTACATTCTAGTCTGGTTGACAGAGTGAAACTCCAACACACACACACAAAAGAAAAGAAAAAGAAAAGAAAAAATCAGATTGTTCATTTTCTTATTGCTGAGTATTAAGAGTTCTTTTTATATTTTGAATAACCTTCCTTTATCAGATGTGTCTTTTGCAAACATTCTCGCAGTCTACGGCCTATCTTCTCATTCTTTTGATAATAACTTTTGCAGAGCAGAAATTTTAAAGCCCAAGTTATCAATTATTTGTTTCATGGATCATTTTTTGGTGTTGTATCTAATAAGTTATTACCATACCCAAAGTTATCTAGATTTTCTCCTGTATTACTTTCTAAGAGTTTTCCAGTTTTGCATTGCACACTTAAGTCTACAATCCAACATGAGTTCATTTTTGTGACGGGTATAAGGTCTGTGACTAGATTCACTTATTTGCCTGTGAATGCCCAGTTGATTTAGCTCTATTTCCTAAAAGGGCTATTTTTCCTTATTGTATTATCATTGCGCCTTTGTCAAAGATCAGCTGACTATGTTTGTTTGAGTATATTTCCGGGCTCTCTATTCTGTTCCATGATCCGTTTGTCTATTCCTTTGCCAATATCACATGGTCTTGATAATTGTGTTTTTAAATAAGTTTTGAAGTCAGGTATTGTCAGTTCTCCAAGTCTGTGCTTCTCTTTCAAGATTGTATTGGCTATTCTGGGTCTTTTGCCTCTCCATATGAACTGTAGAATCTGCTTTTTGATATCCACAAAATAACTTTATAAGATTTTGGTTAGGGTTACATCACATCTATAAATCAAGTTGGGAAGAACTGACATCTTGACAACATTGAGTCTTTCTATCAATGAGCTTAGACTATCACTCCATTTATCTGTCCATCTTTGATTTCTTTCAGAGTTTTATAGTTTTCCTCATATATAGATCCTCTACATATTTTGTTAAGACGTTTAGCAAGTTCATTTTTGTGGGTATTAATTCCTAAGAACAGTTTTAATTCTTTTAGATAGACCGAAAAGAAAAAAAATACCCAAAGATGAATAATACACCGTGACACTTGAAAATTATATGAAATTTAAATTTTAGTGTGAATAGGGTTTTATGGGAACACAGCTACTCTTATTCATTTATGTGTTTGTCTCTGGCAGTTTTCCTGATACAACAGCAGATTCAAGTAGTTGAGCCAGAGACTTTAGATGCCCTGCAAAGCCTAAATGATTTCCCAGCGGTTCCCTCACACACACACACAAAATGTGCCTATCCCTGGTCTAGAGTATGTGGGGACTGAGGGTCAATAACATACATTGTACCAAATAACACAGGTCTGGATGACCAAGGAAGCTAGTAAGACTAAACAGGAGGGCACTGATGTGTGAAGGAGTCAGAGCCTACAGAGAGGGAAGGAGCAGGCAAGACACCTGGAAAGGAATGATGGGAAGGCTGGCGATGGCACAGAGTAAAAGCCTACAACGTGTTATGTCATAAAAACCAAGCGAGAAGAGGCCTCAGTGGAGAGGCAGGCAGGCTGTGCTGTATGAAGCCAAGAGGTCTTGTAGACCGTGTTTAATTCGACTTGGCAATATTCGTGACAGTCAAGAACAATCTCAGTGGAATGTTGAAGATGGAAGTTTCCAGACTTGATGAAAGGAAGAAAGAGTGATAAGTGAGTGAAAATGAGGAAAAGTAAGTTTACGTAACACTTCCTAAGTCCTACTGTGAGGGGCAGTAGAGAAATAAATGGCCGTGCCACGGAAATATAAGATGACGAAAGGATTTTAAAAGATGAGCAATGGAGCATGCTCATATGCTGTGTGAATGAGCAGTAGAGAAGGAGAAACTGATGACATAAGAGACAGCAGAGAGGATCACAGGAATGATGTCTGGGAGGGGAAGAGGGAGCGGGACAGGGCCTAAGTGGAGATATTAACGTGACAGTGCAGAGGTCCCTCTTCCACAACAGGAGATGGGAACACACAGAACAAGTTCACAGACATAGAAAGAACTGAGGATGCGATTGTGGAAAGACGCAGACCTTCCTGTCTGCTCCTATTTTCTCAATGGGAGGTGAGCTCTTCTTATGACAGATGTGTCAGAAGTGGGTCAGTGAGGGGGCAGTGTCGGAAAAAAGAGGTGAAGGAACCAGAAACTCATCAGGAAGAGGACGAAAGTAGATTTACTAGGGAAACAGGTGAGCACTGCCTGGCAAGGATGAGTACCCGTCTGAGATTTGGGGTCATGGTTTTGGAGTAGAAAGAGTGACTTTCTCCAGCAACAATCAGCAGAATTGATTCTCAGAGCTGGATTCAACCAGTAATTCTCTAAAGGTTCCACAGGCTGTACCCAAGCATGGCACCCTCTCAGATCAGTGGCTGCATTCTTTGGGCTGTGCCAAATTGTTTCTATCCTCACAGGTACATGCTTATATAGATATGGAGAGCTATGGTCAGCTTTTCAGAAGCTGTATCTATACAATTACCATGGACTAAATGGATCTCTTTTCACTCTGCAAAGTACGATGTATATTATCTTCTTATTTTTTAGGCAGTGTTCTATGAAGTACTATAACTCAATTATCCATCTCCCTATCTGAATTAGTGTAATTTTGGAAGCATCAAACATGCTCAAGTATTTCACTATGCTCCAGTATGCAAGTAATTCAGGTCCCTGCTAAGCCCTTCTTTTTTTTTTTTTTTGAGTTGGAGTCTCACTCAGTTGCCCAGACTGGAGTGCGGTGGCTGCTCCCGGTCACCACAGCCTCGACCCACTAGGCTCCGGCGATCCTTCCGCCTCAGCCTTCCAAGTAACCGGAATTACAGGCACGCACTACCGCTCCTAGATGATTTTTGATTTATTGTAGAGATGAGGTCTCACCAAGTTGCCCAGGCGGGTCTCGAACCCGCAGGCTCAGGCAATCCACTCACCTCGGCCTCCCAAAGCGCGGGATTACAGGCTGAGCCACTGAGCCCGGCTGAAATTCAAATTTAATTGTGCATTCTGTGTTTTTATTTACTAAATCTCCCAACCTTACATACAGACAAAGTCAACTACATAATTTCCTATTATCAATAAAGATTTTCTTTATTACCATGAATAACTTTGAAAAAATATGTCTTTGATAATTTCAAAAGTAAATTACTTCTTAGAATTAAGTCTTACAAAATTTATTTATCTGTGTAATATAAAGCGTTATCAATAATGTTAAATACTATATTGGTAGGTACCAGGAAACAAATATTGATTTGCACTTTTGATCTTGCTGTTGAGATAGTCAGGTTATAGCCTTTTAAATTTCCGTTGTGTAAAACAGTGTAATATTTACTACCTAATTTTCTTTCTTTCTTTCTTTTTTTTTTTTTGAGTTGGAGTCTCACTCTGTTGCCCAGACTGGAGTGCAGTGGCACACTCCTGGCCACTGTAGCCTCGACCTGCTGGGCTCAGGCGAGCCTTCTGCGTGAGCCTTTCAAGTAGCCAGAATTACAGGCATGCGCTACCACGCCTGGCTAATTTTTGATTAATTGTAGGTCTCACCAAGTTGCCTGGGTGGGTCTTGAACCTGCAGCTTCAGGCAATCCACCCGCCTTGGCCTCCCAAAGTGCTGGGATTATAGGCTGAGCAACCAAGCCCAGCCCTAATTTTATTTCTATCAGAAATAACATGTACACAAAATTCTACATAGACTAGGTTTTCAAAAAGTATTTGTTTAATTGACTTTGCAAATTCTTCCTTTCTTGAAAGAATTAAAACCTAAAAATCCTTTCAGTCACTTTATGTTCCTACCCCAGAAGAAAAACAAATTTCATTAAATAAAACCATGAACATTTTGTGCTAAAAACAATCAGCAGGTCAACCATCTTTAATTTTACTTCACATTTTCCTTGATTTCAAGGACAATGTATTAGTTTCCTATTGCTGCTATAACAAATTACACAAACGGTGGCTTAAAACAACACAATTGTATCCTCTTAAGATGTCAGAAGTCTGAAATGAATCTTTTGGAGCTAAAATTAAGGCATCAGCAGGGCTGGTTCTTTCCAGAGATTTTGGGGGAGAATCCATTTCTGTGTCTTTTTCATCTTGTAGAGGCCATCTGTATTCTTTGGCATAAGGCCCTTTCCTCATATCAATCCAACTTTTTGCTCCATCATCATATCTCCTGCTACTGACTGATCACTCTATCTCCCTCTTATAATAAACCTTGTGATTTCATTGGATTCACCTAGATAATCCCAAATTCTCTCATGTCAAAATCCTTAAAATAACCACACGTGCAAATTTCCTTTTACCATGTAAGGTAACAAGCTCACAGATTCTGGGAATTAGGATGTGAATCTTTGGGAGGACATTATTCAGCCTACCATAGGAAGGGATTAGCAAATTCAAGCTCATTATACATGTCCACATCTGCATTATAAATAAATTATGTTCACACACACACACACACACACACACACACACCTTATATTTGTATAGTGTTAGTATTTTTTTCTCAAGAGCAGTGCTTTTCGCTTACATGAGTGAATTTAAGTATTATAATCACATAGTGGAATAGACCAGATAGGTATTGTTTTGCTGCTTTTCATATGCCTATTAATAATCACAATAGCAATCATTTTTTTTTTGAGTGTTTACTATGTGCTAGGTATAATGTTGAAATATTCTATTTCCTTTAATTTTTGGAACCGCCCTATGAGATAGGTTCTGTTACTATTCTCATTTCCAGGTGACAATGATGAAGGACAGAGAGGTCAAGTAAATTAACAACAATTATTAAAACATTTTTAAAATTTAATATTAACTCAGGCACTATAGCAATTTACATACACCATCTCATTTAATCCTTTCAAAACTTCAATGAATAGATAACATTATTAATGCACTCATTTTAGAAGAGGGTAAGTGATATGCTCAAGGTTACATAGCTTGTAACCTAGGTTAACCAGAGTCTGGGAGACATAGTACAGTATTAACCATTTCACTCTATTTAGTAAAGGACTGGTTTATGGTGGCATGGTTCATATGTAAGAGAACTAAAGTTAAGGCAGATAATACCTGTCTCCTAGGCTGTTGCTCCTTTAATCACAAAGTCATCCGGATGATAATCTCTCTGGTATTTTAGTGTGGCCTTAGCCCTCAAACATTCCAATTCTACTAATCTGAGGTGAGGCCCAAGCACTGGTATACCTTAAAAGCTGTCTGGTTGATTCTAATGTAAGCCAAAAGTACAATTTTAAACCCCTCAACCAGCTGAAAGAATCCCTTCTGGGCCAAGAGAAACCCGAAAAACTAGACTCTAGGCTATGACAGAAAAGGAGGTTGGACAAGCCTCTTTATACCTCCTTTCCTGTGAAGTTTTAGGCACAATCGACGTTAAAATAGATATCCTAAGACTGGCAGAACAGACTCTATGATGATAAGACACTAAATTCTAACCTGACTATAGAGTACCTTCTCATGATAGATTGCAAGTCCTAGAGGAAATACAAATATTTAGCTCCAAAATGTGTTTCTTTGGCCTATGTTGGCAAAGCCTTCTCTTGGGGAAATTTGCTTGTGTAGAGAATCTCCATCTCTAGGAAGCGCCTGACACCTTCTAAGACATTTACCACCTATTCTCTCTGAAGCCTGCTACTTAGAGACTTCATCTGCATAACAAGAACTTTGGCTGCCACAGCTGCTCAGCAGGAGGTGAGCAGCTGGCCTGAGAGCAAAGTTTTATCTGTTTTTACAGCTGTTCCCCATTGCTCTCCTCACTGCTTGAGCTCCGCCTCCTGTCAGATCAGCAGTGGCATTAGAATCTCATAGGAGTGTGAACCCTATTGTGAACTGCGCATATGAAGGATCTGAGCTGCATGTTCCTTATGAAAATCTAATGCCTGGCCGGGCTTGGTGGCTCAGCCTGTAATCCCAGCACTTTGGGAGGCCAAGGTGAGTGGATTGTCTGAGCCCGCGGGTTCGAGACCTGCAACTTGACGAGACCTCATCTCTACAATAAATCAAAAATTAACCTGGCGTGGTAGTGCGCGCCTGTAGTTCCAGCTGCTTGGAAGACTGAAGCGGAAGGATCACCAGAGCCCAGCAGGTTGAGGCTGTGGTGGCTGGGAGCAGCCACTGCACTCCAGCCTGGGCGATGGAGTGAGACTCCAACTCAAAAAAAAAAAAAATCTAATGCCAGATGTTCTGAGGTGGAGCTCAGAAGGTGATGCTAATGCTGGGGAGTGGCTGCAAATTCAGATTAATATTATCGGTGAGGTTGGACTGCATATCCTCACCCCTGCCCTTCCCACCATGGTTCATGGAAAAATTGTCTTCCACAAAACCAGTCTCTGATACCAAAAAGTTTGGGGATCACCGCTTTAGACAGAGCTTAGCTCTTTCAACCAATTGCCAGTCAAAACATCTTTAAATCCACTCACGACTTGTAAGCCCCCTCGCTTTGAGATGTCCTGTCTTTCCAGGCCCAATCAATGTAAACCTCACACCCATTGATTTATATATATATATATACATATATATATATATATATATACATATATATATATATATGTATATATATATATTTTTTTCTTTTTTTTTTGAGTTGGAGTCTCACTCTGTCGCCCAGACTGGAGTGCAGTGGCCGCTCCCGGCCACCGCAGCCTCGACCTGCTGGGCTCCGGCGATCCTTCCACCTCAGCCTTCCAAGTAGCTGGAACTACAGGCATGTGCTACCATGCCCGGCTAATTTTTTTGATTTATTGTAGAGATGAGGTCTCGCCAAGTTACCCAGGCGGGTCTCAAACCCGCGGGCTCAGGAAATCCACTCACCTCAGCCTCCCAAAGGCGCGGGATTACAGGCTGAGCCACCGAGCCCGGCTTGATTTATATTTTTGCTTATAATGTCTGTCTCTCGAAAATGTATAAAACCAAGCTATAATT